>SRMA01025169.1:0-34725 GCA_007224835.1 Danionella cerebrum
AAAATATTCAACATCACACAGTCTTACACGTGCGGTTCATAAATGAAGAGTTTCCTGGGGACTAGACCTTTGGCGAAGAGAAAAGCGCCACTTGAGTCTGTGGGCATCCAATGGAATTATACTAAAAATCTTTCTTTATTCCTTGCATTTGGCAACAAGGCGATATATATATAATCACTAGCAGTTAAAACATTCCCCTCCCTCAACATGAATAAACACTTCTGCAGAGTGTCTGAGAGGATCCCCCAGCCGTGCGCACAGTTCCAGTGGTTCATTCTTCAATTAAACCCTGACAGCACCTGAATTACTGTGGGCTGGATCCCCAGATGACCCAGGCAGTCTGTATCGATCCCCTCCCTTCCATGCTCTCTTTTAGGCTTAGTGGACCACGTCATCCCTCTGGCGAGCCGGCCATTTCCAAGTTTGCAAATCATTCCTCACACGTTTGCTTTGATTCCTTTATGCCTTCGGGCCGCTGCCAATTCTATTATCCAGTAACTCAATCATCAGGGTTTTCATGCACTCCTTTTTATTTCCTAAGGAAATCTCTTAATTACTTCATGTTTGTCAGGGAATGCTTTGCAGGGACGAGTGAGAAGTGGTTGTACCATTGTGTTGCTTTCCGTTGAGAAAATTGGAGGTGGATGCACACTCCCATCCTGACGGTGGGTCGGTCCCAATGTGCTGAACATTTACGAATTGTAGCTCTACGAATAAACCTTTTAGCCGTAAAAACCGAGGGCTTAGAGGAAGAGAAAATATCTGACTATGAATCGTGAAACCCCTACGAAGCCAAATGGTTGTGGAGGATTAACGAAAACGATTTTATTTTATTAATTTACCCATTTGTTTAAACTTTTACTGACCTGTTTACGAGACATGTACTTTTTCTGTTTTTGTCATTTTAAAACTTATAAATGACAGACACACTTTGTTTTGAAGTGCACCTTCAAAGATTCCTTGGGCCAAACAGCTTTAATAAAAAAGAATTGGGACACCCCTTCACCTTCTGTGAACCACACTCAAACAAAATCACAAGTCCATCCATTTAATGAAGTAAAAACTTACTGAAACGGGTTTCCTTTTGTTCAACTCTTGTGTATCCATTTATTGGAATGGATTTTCACCCATTTGATCAGCACAAGTAAAGTGTAAAAAATGTAATGCTTCATATTAGAAAACGATCATAAAAGTAATCCTCAATACATAGAATCAGACACGGCACCCTTTTTCGTTTCCAAATATAACAAAACATCTTTTAGCAATCTGATGTAGGTAATCTTGCAATACATGCTAATGTTTTTAATTGTGGTCAGTAGTTTTGATAAATCATGCGCAACAATCTTAAACATCTGAATACTAACATGAGCAAAAATTGACTTTTAAGAACAATATAACTAAACGTTCCCCATATTGAACTCATCTACATTGGATTAATACAGTTTATTGGTCTCACTGAACCAGCAATCGCAGTCTTGTCATGGGCTCGACTCTCTGTGATCTTGGTGTCGTCTCTGCCTTGATTTTAATATAAGAACCAAAAGCAATGACGGCAACGTCTGTTTACGATAAAGAAAGGTAATTGTAGGGCTGGGTATTGTGACCAATTCAATTTGATTTTTATTTTTATGGTTTCGATTCGGTTCAATTCCGATATCAATTAGCTACAAATATTTCATTTAAAATGTTACTTTTGCAGACATGGGATCCATATTTTGACATAAATGCTGTTAACTGAAACTTTCCTACTTACGTTTTTTTTATTGAAATATACATCTATATTAATAATAGGGTGCACACAGTTGTTTATTTAAACTTTTAATGAGAGCATTAACCCTTTAACTCCTATAATGACACTGTAATTCCATCAGTTTGCCTGGTATTCTTGTCTTATTTACAATCATTGTCAGAAAATAGTGTTTGTATAATTTTGTTTAGCCATTTACTAAAACAATGCTTATACTATTATACACAGTAAAAATATAATATTTACAATGAAATCTTCACTAAAACCCAGCTAAAGTGTTGCTAAAGCGATCACAGAAGGAAAAAAAACAGTCATCTGTTACTGCTCTCCTACGCTCCAACAACTTCCCGCCCCTGACTGCGATTGCTGGTTCCGTAAGACCAATAAACTGTAATAATCCAATGTAGATGAGTTCAATATGGGGAACGTTTAGTTATATTGTGCTTAAAAGTCAATTTTTACTCATGTTAGTATTCAGATGTTTGAGATTGTTGCGCATGATTTATCAAAACTACTGACCACAATTAAAAACATTGCATGTATTGCAAGATTACCTACATCAGATTGCTAAAAGATGTTTTGTTATATTTGGAAACGAAAAAGGGTGCCGTGTCTGATTCTATGTATTGAGGATTACTTTTATGATCGTTTTCTAATATGAAGCATTACATTTTTTACACTTTACTTGTGCTGATCAAATGGGTGAAAATCCATTCCAATAAATGGATACACAAGAGTTGAACAAAAGGAAACCCGTTTCAGTAAGTTTTTACTTCATTAAATGGATGGACTTGTGATTTTGTTTGAGTGTGGTTCACAGAAGGTGAAGGGGTGTCCCAATTCTTTTTTATTAAAGCTGTTTGGCCCAAGGAATCTTTGAAGGTGCACTTCAAAACAAAGTGTTTCTGTCATTTATAAGTTTTAAAATGACAAAAACAGAAAAAGTACATGTCTCGTAAACAGGTCAGTAAAAGTTTAAACAAATGGGTAAATTAATAAAATAAAATCGTTTTCGTTAATCCTCCACAACCATTTGGCTTCGTAGGGGTTTCACGATTCATAGTCAGATATTTTCTCTTCCTCTAAGCCCTCGGTTTTTACGGCTAAAAGGTTTATTCGTAGAGCTACAATTCGTAAATGTTCAGCACATTGGGACCGACCCACCGTCAGGATGGGAGTGTGCATCCACCTCCAATTTTCTCAACGGAAAGCAACACAATGGTACAACCACTTCTCACTCGTCCCTGCAAAGCATTCCCTGACAAACATGAAGTAATTAAGAGATTTCCTTAGGAAATAAAAAGGAGTGCATGAAAACCCTGATGATTGAGTTACTGGATAATAGAATTGGCAGCGGCCCGAAGGCATAAAGGAATCAAAGCAAACGTGTGAGGAATGATTTGCAAACTTGGAAATGGCCGGCTCGCCAGAGGGATGACGTGGTCCACTAAGCCTAAAAGAGAGCATGGAAGGGAGGGGATCGATACAGACTGCCTGGGTCATCTGGGGATCCAGCCCACAGTAATTCAGGTGCTGTCAGGGTTTAATTGAAGAATGAACCACTGGAACTGTGCGCACGGCTGGGGGATCCTCTCAGACACTCTGCAGAAGTGTTTATTCATGTTGAGGGAGGGGAATGTTTTAACTGCTAGTGATTATATATATATCGCCTTGTTGCCAAATGCAAGGAATAAAGAAAGATTTTTAGTATAATTCCATTGGATGCCCACAGACTCAAGTGGCGCTTTTCTCTTCGCCAAAGGTCTAGTCCCCAGGAAACTCTTCATTTATGAACCGCACGTGTAAGACTGTGTGATGTTGAATATTTTTAAGCAACTGTTTTTACAGCATTCATTATTTTTAAGAAGTGGACTATTTGTTTCCTTCGTTTACGTTTTGGCATTTTTGTGCAGATGCCCCTTTGCAGTGTGGCATTTGCTCTTAAAGTGTTGTTCTTCCAAAATCATAAAACTCTCAAAGATTCTCTGAGATCTGTTCAAGAAAAACTGGGTTAATGTCTATGTTTCCTTTTCAAAACCAACTTCTCTGGATGCAATTACTTCACAAATGATGCTTAGATACCTCATGATTATTCATGAGTTTAAGTACTGGGATCCTACGGGAAAACACTACTGTGTATGTTCTTTCTTGCAGATGGACCAGAAGTACTTACTTTAAATGAATCATGTGGTAAAACGTGGGAAACGGCCGTTTAGCTCTGCTGTTACTGCTACAGAATTCTGGGGCTGCTGGAATCTAGATCATAAGATTTGCTTGTGTCTATATTTTTCCCCAGCCTCACCCCTGCCCCTCCCTTCACCACAAAGTGCATGCCCATTTCAGATATATTAAAAGTCCTGCAGACGGGATCTAACACAGGGGGGTTTCTTGGCTTTTTACTTGGAATTAATTTAAGGGAAAATATTTTTAAATATGTGCAAAGAATTAATTAGAGCCTTCCCGTCGAAAACACATTTCCTTTGTTCTTTTATTTTCGGGTTACAAACGCCATAATTGAGTAGAGCGATAACAAAGCATTTGACTTTGGGTGCTGTGTGGATGCTAGATCGCTCAGATGGATTGAATTCTTCATGTACACAAGCAAAACATCAGGAGAATGAGCTGCATCAGGAATGTTAATCCTCATTAGTAATCAACCTGTAATATTACATATGAAATCGCAGATTTGCACTAACCCTGATGAATAAACTGTGCTTTGGTCTATATTTGGGATCAGATCGACTTGGTTACATTTTTATCCACATCTGATTTTGATGACGTGTCTATATCTGCGATAAATTATTAAACTCTGCAACAAGTAAAAGAAAGGAAATTCAAAAACTCATGATAATTCTAAAATAAAGTAACAAGATTAGAGGTCGACACGGAACACGGAAGTGTTTTTTATTTTGTTCTAGACGAAATGACCGATTAATTGAACAAATTCCTTATTTTTTCCTAATATCTTTGGATGGTTTCTCAGCCTTCGTCAGGGTTGAGGAAATATTGATGCAATGAGGCTCCCTGCTTGAAGATGGCATCTGCAGTACAACAGATGCACTCTGCAGCACACAGGGAATCAGTAAAGACGACGACGACAGAGAAGAAATCTAAGAACACATAGTAAAAATCTGCTTTAAATAATTTATTATTGTTTTTTTAAATGATTTCTAGTTTTTTTCCTACTATCACTCTTTCTCTCTCTCGTTCTCTTTGTTTCTCTTGCTCCTCTCTTTTTGCTCTCTTGATTTCTCTTTGCTCTTTATTTTTCTCTTTTATCTCTTTATTTACTTTCGCCCTCTATCTCATGTATTCTTTAATTCTCTCACATTTCTGTCTCTCTCTTTTCAATCGTTGCGGTTTTCTATTTTTTTCTCCTCTCTTTTTCCTCTCTCTTTTCATGCTATCTATCTGTCTTTTCTTTCCTGTTCTCCTTTTTTCTCACTCCTTCTTTTCCTTCTCTCCCCATCTTGCACTTTCTCTCTCTTTTACATCTTCTCTATTTCTGTCGTGCTAAGAAACACCCTTAAGAAAATGGCGCTGATGTGATACTCTCTACTCTTGAGTAGTTTTAGAAGTTCTACTTTGTACTTATACTTTAAGTCATATTTAGAACAGAAATTACTCTACATTCTTTACTTTTTTTTTCGACAAGTAATGGTCCTTTTACTTGAGTATTATATTTCAGTACACCACTGATCAGTCATGCACTAACCGAAGCTAAAGACACAGTGATGTGGCATCTTCCTGACTGGTCAGGGTTCACTTTAATCAAACTAAACGTGACATGAGAACACCTTGTCTGTTTGTGACTGTGATATGGACGCTATAAGCAGACGTACACTGCCATTTTCTGGTCTAAAATAAAAAAAAACATTTGGATTTCCCTTAAGTGGCTGTGCTCCTTATTATTCACCATTTTAATGGTTAATCAAACAATTAATTCATAAGTTCACCCCATCACATCTGACAGGAGTGACACAGATAAGGCAGAGCTTGTACCTGGCTGAAACATGCATTTTTTTGCAGTGACCGTCGACTTTTGGATTAAATAATTACATTTTTAGTAATTGCTTCAAGACGGATTTACATTTGTGCATTTGGCAGACGCTTTTATCCAAAGCTACTTACATTTTGAGGATTAAGCACATTTCATCAAACATCTCCGAGCTCTGACTTCAAACCTTGCTTGAAGTTTATGGGAAGGAGACGCAGCAGCTTTTACAGGACCAGATGAAAACAACGGCCCCTTCATGTGTCTCTCGTGAATGTGGGTTGACAGGAAGAGGAAAAACAAACAGAACCCCCGAAACTCTGTGTGAACTTCTGGCCTTGCCAGCTACTCAAGCCTTTGGGATTGGATATAACAGGCCTCTTGATCCTATTTCTTGAGCACAGCTGCTGTTCATATGTTGGGCAATCCCGCCCGAAATGACCTTTTCAGAGACATATATATGCCCGAGTTATTTTCGATCACCAGTGTGGCCTGGCCAGACATTCTTCTCCTTGACAGTCTGGAAACCATACGAACGCAACAGATTCGTATAGGAAATGACAAATCAAAGCGGGCTCGTCGTGCTTTTACCATCGAGCCCATTCCATATATTGTGATTTACTGAGGGAGACGAACGATACGCAGTTTAACACGCAGCGCGCACAACAAACATGAAATACTTTGACATAATACAGGTCAAATGTCGCCGAGCTTGACATTTTATGAGCACATGTCAAGTAACTCGCATTTGAACTGCATTAAACGCAGAGCTGTCCAATCATTACTCTGCTTAAGGATTACGCTCAGATTCTGACAGACTTTCCCCGACATTCAATAGAGAAAATTAATTGCAGCATATAAACATTGGTCTCTATTAAGATTTAGGGTTCTGTCAGGGGAAAGTGCTCCTCTGAAGTTTATTTGGCTCTGAATAGAGAGCTAGGGGGTGCTGGACTCCTTTAAATACGGCCTGCGCTGCTTCTCATCAATGAGAGGTTTTTCAGCGGATGAACACACAGACTGGAATGCGCTATTTATAAAAACCGAGGACCTCGGCCTGACGTTGTTGCTGCTGCTGCTGCTGCTGCTGACCCATTTAAGCACCCTAAGAGCTCTTATTTTACTGCTTGGCTTAAATTTTTAAAGGCACCTCCATAAAGGTTTCAGCACTAAAGCGACCTGATTTGTGATGCAAACGAGCAGACGTGCTTCAGATTTGGAGAGTAATCTCTCTAACAGCTCATCGTTTCGATGTGTTTCTGGCTTTCCATCGGGAGATGGCAAACGATTTCATCCCTTTTGTTTTGGACAAAAGCTTTTTTACAACTTAACCATGGAGCTTGTTACAGTTGTTGGCACTCCTGAAAAGTATTGCGTAGAAACATGTTTTGCTACGCACGTTTATTCCCTTTGTGTGTGTTGGAACAAAACAGGTAGAGAAAAGATACTTTGACATCAAAATCTCCTAAAATGGGCTGTTGGCACAGTTAACTTAATATTTGGTTGCACACCCTTTGGATAAATGAATCCTTTGCTTCCTATAAGCATCAATAAGCTTCTTGCACCGCTCTCAAAAATGCACCAACTGCTCTTTTTTCCTGGAAGGAGACTTTTCACCTTGTCTCCACAGGTTTTCAGTGAGATCTGGACTCATTGCTGACCACTCAACTCTCTGAAGCTTTGTTGCCATCGATTCATGGCTACTTTTCATGTCTTTTGGGGTCATTGTCTTGCTAGAAGACACAAAATGATTTTTGGGTTTGCTTTTGGCCAGATTTCCAAATCTCATGGTCGAGGCAGCAAAACACCACTGAACCTCTGCCATGTTTCACTGTAGGTACTGTGTAAACCTCAATACATTTCGGGTAAACAGTCCCAAAAAGACTTACCATTAAACAAGAAATTTCCCCAGAAGGATACTGGTTTAGTCACGTGCATTTTGGCAAACTGTACTCTTGCGTAAAAAGACCATCCTGGTTCTCCTGCCATAGTGTTTCAATGGCTGCAGGACACCGGGAGGCTCTTTTGAACTTGTTCAGGGCTGGAAACCCACCATTCAGATTATCCTGCGTTGCATTATTTTTTCTCTTCCGTCCACACCCCAAGAGAGTCGCTACAGATCCATGGACTGCAACGTGGACAAAGGCAAATCTAGATCTCTGGGGATGGACTTGTAGCCTTGAGACCTTGTTGTTTGTGGCTCTAGTCCTCAGACAGCTCTTCTCCCCTTTTTGTCCTCCAGCTGTTACTTACCCAAGGTTTAAATGAGGGCTCATACTTTTGTACAATCCTAGTTTTTTGTGACGTTTTTACTTTTTTTCTTAGATTTTTTTCCTGTTTTGCTTCTGCATTGCAATACTGGAAAGAGAAATACATTTTCTGGGGTGCCAACAGTTTCGACCAAGACAGTATAGGCATGATGTTATGTGAGCTTCAAGTAAATAAGAACATCCAACGGGAGAAATATAAACTCATTTCAGTCAAACCTATTGAAATATTCCTGGCAATAATGTTTTACCTTCCACTGATAAAGAAGGAAAGTAGGAAATGAGAACAAACTCCCAGAGACGGAGAGAGAAATAATAGTATAGGCTACACCAAGCTGAATGCCTTTTCTTAAAGGAGAAGAAGGCCGCGTGGTGCTCATATCGATGCTGACTATTATATGGACTTCTTTTAAAGTGTGAAAAAGAAAGCATTGACTTTACAAATGGCTCTAGGGAAAAACATTTCAGTAAAAAAAATAAATACAGTTTTATTTAATGGAAAGGCTTTTCTCTTCTTACAATTTTGACATTTTTAATTCGAGCAGAAACTTTGGAATATTATAAAATATTTTGGGACACTCATCATTTTTGGCAAGGGTGCAATTTAAAATGCGCCGCTCGCTTCAAACACTACTAGTACCATGCATCTGTCATTACATAACGGATAAATATATCCAAAGTGCATTTAAAACCATTAATACCAACCCATCCATTAGTCTTTTAATCCTGCTTGGTTCTGGTCAGGGTCACAAGGTTCTGCTGGTGCATCTGCAGCTTATTTTGTGGACTGGTCATCTCAGGGCCACACCAGGAAACCCATGTAAAAAAAAACCTACATGAGAGCCAACGGTGCTGCCCCTTAATGCCAACCAACATTTATATTTACATCTAAGTTGTCATTTTAAAACGACCTTTCCTTTGATCTCTGCTATCTTTGGCATTGCATGTCATGTAATATCTAATAATGTCCTCTCTGTGTTGCATTATAGAATTTTAAATCGAGATTACAAACGAGTGCATCTTATTAAAAGCCAAATAAGAAGTTATCTGTCGTTCAAACATGTTGATTTGGAATGCATTACATGTGTAAATAAATGCAGCGTGCTCAGATTCACTCTGAGCCCTTTTGGGTTTTGATTAGCAGCAGAACACCCTGCTTTTTGCTGCTTCATCGCAAAATATTTTGTGAAATTCCAAAACTTTTGGCCCAGTGAGCAGTTTTAGAAATATCCTAAGGTGCATAGCTCCACCTCCATGCTCTTTAAACACAAAGCTTCATATTTAATCTTTCACCGAACGGAACGTAAAGCTGCACGGATGGAAGCCTTCTAAAAACGTACCTGCACGTGTCGGATTTCTCCTCACTCTCATCCATCCGAAAGTCCTTCCACTTTCTTGTAACAAGTTTCGAGCCTCCCGTCTGAAGTGTTCATCCTCAGACTCTGTCTGACGCACTGGGCCGGCTCGTGCGTCGCGGACAGGGCCGAGTTCACTCTCCCCAAAAGTTTTCAAAGTATCCGCCCCGGTTCTGTAGAGACCCAGCTCTCCACCGCTCTCGAAGGAGGGGATTTGGGGTCGAAGTGGATGCACGGGTTTATAAAAGTCTCGTTTTTGGTAAGAGGGGGGTTTGGTCGCGTTGTCGCAGTCCACAGAGAGGGTTAACCCCGTGCCGCTGAGGTTCTTGAGGTTGCGTCGCAGAAAATCCGCAGCAGTGTTGACATCCTCTCTGCTGTGATCCCGACGAGGACGCGTGCGTCCAGGAGCATGATTGCCCCTGATTAAAAGTGACGTTGAGTCGATGAAGCCTTGATAAGAATTCATGGCCGCATCGCAACTCATCCAGAGGTTCACCCGCATCCACGGACCGCGCAAAAGCGCAGCGACACCGATCCGGACAGAGGCATGCCTTGTGTGTTTCGATCTCTGATGGATGGGGATGACGTGCCCTCGAACTCTTGGCCAATAGCCGGACATCTCCCTCATCAGCCAGAGCGTTAATTTACCCAAAGCAAGCAAGTTTCAATGACTTATCTGACCTGCGCCTCAAGAGAGAGTGCGCGCACGAGGAGCGAGGTCAGAAGTGCATCGGCTCAGTTTTATTCACACAACTCATTCAACATTTTTCTATTGCAAAGTTGGCAAACAATTTTGTTTTTCATTTTCCACAGAACTGCATTTTCGGAACAGTCAACAATGTTTTATTGCGACCGGTCGCTTCAGGCCTCGTGTGATGCGTGTCAGAGTTCAAATGAGCTGGCTCAAGAAATCAATGTTTTCCGTGGGTAAAAGCTCTTCTGAAATGCGTTCGTCACAGAGAATGAAGTCTTAAGCCGCCGTCAATAGATGCTAATGACTCTCCGCGTCTCCGACTCAAACTCCTCCTTGCAAGGCTCCATGCAGCAAACGGCCCAAAAAGTGAAGATGTGAGCTTCAGAATATATATTACAATGCATTATATGCTTTTCTATATGCCAACAGGTTTTGAGGTTGCATATAGGTGTTATTTGTTGGCCTTATTATTTGGTTATATATATTAAAAACCACTGTTTAGGTTAAGAGCACTTTTTAATAATCTTAATCAGGGTGTTTTGCTTAATTTCTTCACAAAGTGGTTTATGCAAGAATTTCGCAGTTTAGGGTTTGTGGTATATTTCTTATTGCACCTTCATTACTGCACCTTATACTGCGCATTTAATATTTGCACATTTAATACATTTATTGCTCATTTTTATTGTAAAACTTGTATATCATGTTCATAGCACAATTATCTGTAAATATTAGTATTAATCTTTATTTTCTACATATCTTTAACTTATTTACTGCACTTGCTGCTTTTTTGCACTACCGGTTAGACATGAACTGCATTTCATTGCCCTGTACTTGTACTAGTGTAATGACAATAAAGTTGAATCTAATCTAATATTTTATACCTTTATTTATGCTGATTGTATTTTGTGTTTGTTTCTTTTCACAATTAAAACTATTATGTATTTTGTGATACAAATGTAAGCTACCATTTTTTGAAAAGCATTTCATGGCAAGCCCCCCCACCCCCACCCCACCTGTAAACAGGTTTGCCAAAGTCCAAGTTAGTCAAAGCATGTGCTTTAGGAAATATAAAAAATACATGAAATGCTCTCGTGCTTGAGGTTGCAAATATGTGTTACTTGACCATTTGTTTGCCTTTTTTAAAATCGTTTGAATTTAAGTCATTCGGTCACTTCCTGAGGAATGGGTAAAAACCATCCACAAAACACATCTTCAAATAGACAAAAACTCACAGGCTTTAATCCATTATTGTGAAAAGACACTGTTTGGGTTAAGAAGCACTGTTTAATCATTTTACCAAAGAGTCACACTCTAATTTTAGCATGCAGGGCATTGTGGGTAGTTGCTTCACGTGCAGATTTAATCAAGGATAACATGGTTTGGGTTTTTGGTATGTTTAATAAAAGTGTTCATGCTGTAATGTAAGCTACCGTTTATGAGTGACTTCCCTCCCACCAAACATGGTCATGACATTAATGTGGATTACGGCTAGATTTGGTCAGAAACTGATCAATCTGTGCAAGTCCAAACCAGCCAAAACATGCTTCAGAAAAGGTAGTGAAAATGTAACTATGCACACTGTAAAAAATTCATTAAATCATTCCTTTTCCAACCCGATTATTCCCTTTGCCGGTGCACATTGGGTGAAAGGCGGGGGTACACCCTTTTGCGGTTAAAAAATTAACCGCAAATTTTATAGTAATAAACCTTCTCCATTAAATATACGGTAGCACTGTTTTACAGGATTATTCTGTAAATTTTACAGATTTACTTTATACGGTTTATAACTGTGTAATTAACATATTTTTGTTGCAAAATAAAAGCAGTTTATTCCTGTACAATTCAAGGATTTAAAATACAATATTTACAGTTCATGGCCTTCCCTTTCACAGCTCAGAGCTGTCTATTTTAGAGGTTTCTGTTGTAATAGTGGTATTACTGTTGTTGCCAAAAACGTTGCAGTCAAATAAGCAGTAGTTATTAGTTTTTCAGGATTGTAAAGTAAATGTTATATATTTTTATCATGTTTTTATGGTTTGTGGTTTGTCTAAATGCATGTGATCCCATGGGTTTCTTACAAAAATGCTCCAAAACACGTTTTAGAACATTAAAATAATGTCTATTAGAGATGATACAGCAATTTGTCAATTTTATGACAATAAACCGTGTGTGTGTGTGTGTGTGTGTGTGTGTGTGTGTGTGCGTGTGCGTGTGTGTGTGTGTGTGTGTGTGTGTGTGTGTCTGGTAGTGGGCTCAGGGTAAGCAAGAACTTACTAAATGTGTTCCTTCCTTAAAATGTAAGTCGTTTTGGATAAAAGCGTCTGGAATGAAACATAAATATACGTTCTGACAAGACACTCTTAGTAATATTTTAAAGTAATTGCAAGAGCTCGTGGCATTAGTTGTTTCCCAACTTGATTTATTCAAGGATTACCAGGTTCAGGGTTTGTGATATGTTTTATAAATGTGTTTATGCTGTTTGTACTTTGTGCGTCCTTTCATGCATTTTGTGAAACTAATGTAAGCTTCCGTTTTTGAGAAGCACGTCATGTGACGTCACTTCTCATTTGTGATGAAGGGCTCTTTTGATTGGCTGCTTTTGATGAATGGGAATGTGTGTAAACCGCAACATACAGGTGTTCAAGGGAGACCCTAAAAGACATCTTATGGGAGATCTGCATGACATCTTCTCAAATGTAACTTTGCCATTATAACTGCATTATGTATGTGTGTTAAACAAGTTAAATTGGTGCTATATAGGGCTAAAGGTTTATCTTCTAAAGCAAAATTCAGAAAAGATTCAATAAAGATGTGGAAAGGACCTCCAGACCATATAACAGACACCATTCTGCCCAGTCTTTACTGCACGTCACCAAACAATAAGTTTTGGACGTCCAAATGTTCGCGGCTCACCCAAACGATTAGATTTAGACGTTACCATTTCTGTGCATTCCTAAGCAGCTCTTGGCATTTCCCACGCAAGACTTGTTCATCACAACGATGTCTCGTATTTCGTAAAACACCCAAAGTTAATTTGAGAGCGGTGAAATGATGTTAGGGATTATAAGCTCATTGTAAGGGATCTCTGTGTGCAGACAGCTGCCGGTTCAGGTCGTTCGTCGGTCAGATGATAATTAGCTGCTGCCTCTCTGCAATAGTCCACCGCTTTTTAATTGATCTCTGGGTTTGACGACGTAAAAACTGCAGGGGCATGTTTTATCACTCGGTTTGTAAAAGTTGTAAGTGATTTGTTTACTAGAGAAAACATAAACATGGGATTTTTATTGCAGCAGGCGAGTGTTTTAGCTCATCTGGACTTTGAGGTATTTAAAACAAAATGAGTTAATGGATGTGTTTCCTGCTTTTTCATAATTTCTTAAATGAATTAAAAAATGAAAGCATTGCAAGATACCCAAAAATTAAATTATCGCCATATTCATCATCATTTTTTCTTTTCCAATCACTTCCAATCCAGTCCATATGTGCTTTGTGTCTTACAAAATATATGACTTTTTTTTTTATTTATTTTGTGCACTTTCTGGACATTTTAGAGCCTAAAATGTAACATCCACTGAAGGAATAATTTCAATATCATATAAACTCAAAATCTCTGGTCTTTATGCTCTTCCTTCCAGTATCTCAATCCTCAAAAGTAATATTAAGACAAATTATTTCAGAAAATATGAGCGCACACCTTACGGATGAGAGCAACAGATTCATATTTCATTGGAAGGTTGGCATATTCATGTCATATAAATATTCATAAAAGCTCTTTAAATTTGAATCTCATTCCAAATTCTGGCTTGTGCATATCTATTAGAATCTGCATTTAAATGCAGCCTCGTGAAAGTAAGAGAAGTGCAGAAAGGTAAATGGATTCAGAGGATCTGAATCAAAAATGAGGACGTTGTCACGTTTGATGTGATTTGTAAAATGCATAAACTGTGTTTGAGTAAAATGAAGAGGCGACTGTTAATCAAGGAACAAGATCATAACCTGATAGTTATTATATTGGGATTTGTTTGGAGTGAAATGCTTTGCAGCACATGTCAGAGGGAGGGATCTTGCAGCTTATGCTGCCATTAAAGCGTTTTACTATAGGCCTCTGCAGTGATTAAAAAACAATCTCGAATAATCAAGCGTGTAGCGTGCACTCCCAGCCCTAGAGATCTGGTCCCAGCTGCAAGAAGAAATGGAATTCTACAGGCAGTGATGCACTGGATGACGGAGTGCAATATATCCCTTCCCTCTGTACATTTGCATGGTACTCGTATCCATCTTCATGTCAGCGGAGGGGTGAGCCAGGGTTCAGGCGCTAGCTTGTTTCTCTCCTCTCCGCTCAATAAATAAATCTCTGCTGCTCTCTGTTTACCGGCGGAATATAAATTTGTTTGCAGTCGATCGCGGGCCTGTGTGAAGGCATTAGAAATTGTATTTCTGTAATGGGTTTCAGCATGAGGAGGTGGAGGGGTTGCAGGAGTGTTTGACTGCAGGGTAGGAAAGAAAAAAAAACAGGTGCATGCACCGCTCCACCTCAATGAGATTAGACGCACTCTTTATGCGATGCATCTGCCCTGGGTTGCATTTTAATGTTATTTACTCTAAATGCATAAAGATCATACACTGCTCGGAGTTCAGGTAAAAATAAATATTCCACCATTAATTACGCACCATCTTGTACAGCCATCGATACCAGTCACCGAAAGCCAGGGATGGTTTCTTTTAATCAGTCCATTTAACTCTGGCTCTTCCCCTTAATTTAGTGAAACAACTGCAATGTTTTGGGGGTTTTCTTGTTGTCAGGAAGACACCACAGAGGAAGAGCCGTTCGTGTACAATCTTGTGATCAGGCTGAAGATTAAGGGAAGGGATGGTATTTTATCAACGTTCTCTTTTCTGTGAGCACTTGGATGCATGATGAACTGGTTTCATTGAAGCACTTTTGTTCTGGCAGCTTACGCTGTGAACACTTCTCATTTTGTTTGTCAATATGTGACAAACTGCTTGATTCTCACTCGATGTATAAGTCTCTTTGGATGGATGGATGGATGGATGGATGCATGGATGGATGGATGGATGGATGGATGGATGGATGGATGTAAATATATAGGCATTGCCGGTTTACAAATTTAACAATTGTGCTTTGTCCAAAACGACTTAAGGCCTCTAGATACCGATCCAAATTGAGATTCGAATGTTTGGATGCTTCTCATCACTGAAATATTATGACGCTCCCTGCCTGAAGATGGCATATGCAGTACAACAGATGCTCACTGCGCCGAACAGAGAAACAGGAAAGAAGAAGACGATGACAGAGAAGAAATCAGAGAAAGAACGCATGGAAAAAAAATCCTGGATGTCGAGCGGTTTATTCTGTTTGACAAAAATGGGGAGAAAAGAGGATTTGTGGAGCGCTATTTCTTTCCTATTTCCTGTGCAAAGTCGCTATGAAATTTGAGATGAGCGCCACCAAGTGGCTCTTTTATGTCTTACTCCAATAAAAGAGCCGGAACTCCGGAACTCTTTTTTCATTGACACCAGTCAATAGGTGCGATGTCTGATGTCCCGTTGGCGCCCATGGTTTAAAATCGAGGCGCGTCGGAGCATGAAACTTTACAATGAAAATTTGCGTCGATGTGTAGAGACCTTTAAAGTTTGTTTTTTTTTTGTAACAAAAGCAAATTTAATCGTACAAAGAGCTCACAGAAGAGATTCAAGCTGATTCCGAATTAACTAAGTGCTTTACTTGTCATTTTTTTAAAAGTTGGGAGAGTCTCAACTGGAAGAAAGTCCCAGCAGCCGGGAATAGTGTATGAGAAAGTTCTGGTGAGAGAACCACTATACCACAAACAGTGCTTAGCATAAATGAGTACACCCCAGAAAACCTTTAATTTACTTTCAGAATCAAGACTTTCAATGAGATACTAAACTACAAACTACTCCCACAAATGTGGGCCATTGATTGCAAATAACATTTGTTCATTTGCAACACACAAAAAAAGGACTTTTGAGTCAATCCCAATTATAATCTCAGGAGAAAAACAGGCACCACAACAATCTAATGAACAGGGGTCAACCAGTGAGTCTAACATGTCCAGCAGACAGGCGACTACAAAAAGGCATTACTTAACAAAGAAAAGCCCCTCCCACTTCATGCTGTTTTCATAGTTTTATATATCAGTCAAAATACTGTAGCAAAAGTGATCCAAAATACAGAGGCGTTGAAAAAGATGAAGGCTCCTGGAGCTCTTGAGTGATGAGCAAAGATCAGTAAAGGTGAGGATTTGAAAGAAAATGCCTGGTTCCTACAGTGAAACATGGTGGTGGCAGTGTCTTTATGTGGGGCTGCAGGAGTGCTGCTGGTGTTGGGGCTGGTGTCAACGATGTTCTGCTCGATACTGAAGGAGATCCTCCATCGATCCGAGCACTTTCCATCACGAAATGATCCCATCTAAAGCTACTGCTGCGTTTCTGAAGAAGATCAGGGTGAGGGTGATGGAAATGTCTCCTGATCTGAACCTGATCGAACACCTGTGTGGAATTCTGAAGAACAGGTTGAGCATCGCTCTCCATCCAGCCTCCAGCTCTAAAAGAGGTTCTTCTTGAAGAATGGAGAAAGAGAGATGTTGCAATCTTTTGCCAACTTGTTCATTCCACGCCTAGAAAACTTGCTGCTGTCCTTAAAAATCTCGGTGCTCAAACAAAATATACTAGATGCAGTTGTTTTTGTTGCGGGGTGTATTCATTATTGCTTCAACCAATTAGAGTAAAACTGGAAATTTTCTGATCTCAGTTCGATTATTAACCTTGATTTTATGTTATGGAGCCATGTGAAGAGTTTGCTAATTGTTCTTTAGTTCATTGTGATGATGTGCTATGCATTCATCCCCAACTTTTCTTTGTGACGGATAACACTCTGAGCCGTTAATATACATCTTTTTGTATTTTAGAAAAGAGACACTCAGTGTGAAAAAATTTCATTCTAAAGTTGACAGAGCCTTTTCCGGTCACGTGATCCACAGCTGGCCATCTGATTGGTTAGTTCTTTGCATGTTCCAATCTGACAAAAGAGGGAGAAAAGATACATGAATCCGTTGTGCTGCATAACCAGATTTCATGTGTACAGGGAAAATTGAGAGGCATATTGAGAGGGTGTGCTGTTGGACATTGTTTGGTTTTTTTGTATCTCTTTTAATGCGTTTAAGACCATTTTTTGTCTACTGCACCTCGATGTGGTGCAGTCCACTTAGTTTTGGCAGGAAACAGGCTTTAAAAACAGCTTGGTTAGCCTGCTGAGGGTGGGGGGTGGCTGGGGGTAGGAGAGAGCCTGTGTCACTTCATGACAGAAGCGTGACAATGTGTTCAGGAAGATCCTCGGAAGAGAGGACCTGAATCCTGTGTGAGGACGATTGTCCCAGATGTCCCCTACCTGTGAACGTTTTAGTTAGATCTAGTCGCATTTCGTTTATTAGCTCTGTGTTTTGTTTGTATGCTTTTTCTGTATTTCACTTGTATCACCGGAGACACAATAAATCTTCACTTCAGTGGCAAGAGTTGTACGTGGATTTACTTCCCCCCAATTGGTCCTTTGGAGCCTGCCTACGACAGAGCTACTTAAATTTGTACTTTTTTGTGAATTCATTTTTAATAGTTTTTTTATCAGTTTATTAATCCCCCTGGAGCCTTGTAAATGTTACAGATTTGACACATACCCAACTCAATATCTGAAAATAGTTTCCTAAATCAGGCTTTCTTTGAAGTGTGAATGAGAGTGAGCTTGGCTGATTACGGTCAGAAACGGTAGAACTCGGGGGATTTGTCTCTGCAGCTTGCACAACTCTCTAAAGCTGCACTTATCTTCACCTCATGGTCCCTTTATAACGGCAGGGTGATGAAACACCGTGTGATTTGTACGTCTCACTCTTCACGCTCTGAAAACATGATCTCTCTCTGGTGATCATGAGAGCAAAGCCATGATGTTGCGATCGTATCATTGGCTGAGTTTGACCTCCGACCCCAGTGACAGAGCTGTGGAATGATAACTGGTGGCCCTGGTTTAACCCTAGAGGACTGTCGGTCGGATGCGTTCTCATCTTTGAGCCCCGAGGATGGCAGGAGTGAGAGGCTGCTGACGGCTGACTGTCAGCGCTGCAGAGGAAGGTCACTGCTGAGAATGCTAGACGCTCGGTTTCTGATGACTGGTTAAGAGCTGGTAATCTATGCACTTGTGTATAACTCGTACTAAATCACTGGTCGATATGCTGGTGAGAGGAGGAGCAAATGGCATTCTGGGCTGGAGAAAATCAAGGGTTGATTTCTGAAAAGCGTTTAATTGATGTCGCAGGCAGGATGAGTAATTGCAGCTTGCGTTGGTGCGGTTGAGTTGGAAAGAATGCAAGGTATTCGTAGCCCTGTGATGGATGTAGCTGGCCAAGGGGTTTCAATGTGAACTACAGACCCCTAGCTAGCATCAGTGAGAGGCTACAGAGGAGGAATACATGAATGCAAGACATTGTAAAACATGCCTCGTTTTATTCTGTTAGAGTTTCAACATCAAGCATGGAAATTCAACGTAAAAAAATAATCTGCCTTTTTTCAGACAGCAGTGAGAACGCAAAGAAGGTGTCAGATAACTGAGATATAGACACCACTATACAATGGAGAGAGAGAGAGAGAAAGAGAGAAACAGACACCACCAGACAGAAAACGAGAGTAACATTCATACAGTGAAAAGAGAGTCAGATACAGACCGTCAGACAGCAGAGAGGAAAAGAGAGAAATCTAGGGATCAGACAGCAGAGAGAGAGTGAGTGAGAGAGAGAAAGACCACCAGACAGTAGAGAGAGACAGACACCATTAGACAGCAGAAACAGAGATAGAGAGAGAGAGAGAGAGAGAGAGAGAGAGATCACCAGAGAGCAGAAAGAAAGTGAGTGGCAATCAAACTGACAGAGAGACCATCAGACTGCAGTGAGACCATCAAACAGAAAAAAAAGGGAGACAAAGAAATGGTCAGACAGCAGTGAGTGACTTACAGTCAGACTGCAGAGAGAGAGAGAGAGAGAGAGAGAGAGAGAGAGAGAGAGCAGAGACAAACACTTTCAGACAGCAAAGAGAGGGAAAGAGAGACTTTCTGACAGCAGAGAGAGAGAGAGACTCCCAGACAGCAGAAAGACAGAGAATGAGTGACATCAGACTTCAGACACCACAAGACTGCAGAGAGAGACCATCAAACATCAGAGAGGGAGAGAGAGATAGTCAGACAGCAGAAAGAGAGAGACAATTGTAGTGTGGAGACCATCAGACAGCAGAGAGAAACCACCAGACTGTGAAAAGATAGAGACTTTCAGACAGTGGAGAGAGAAAAACATCTTTAGACAGAGAGCGAGAGACAGCAGAAAGACAGAGGGTGAGTGACAGTCAGACTGCAAAGAAAGCAGAGAGAGAGATGGTCAGACAACAGAGAGACAGCAATGCGCCACTGACAATCAGACTGCACCGAGAGACAGAGAAAGAGAGAGATAAACACCTTTAGACCACACAAAGAGAGAGACCAGAGTGTATTTATTGATGATGGAAAAAAATTTTGATAAAAATGACTGTGATTCTATGTGAATCCTGAAAAAATGAATCTAATTATTCAGGTTTGTGAGCCTAAGTTCCTTTTAAGTACCTTACGTTCCTAAATCTCCTTCCTGGAGAGACACCCAGGCTCAAGTTAAGGTAATTTACCTCTGTCAAATTATTATTTCTAGCAGAAAAGTAAATAAGATCTTACCATACTTTCATCCTTGTCTAATCAGGATCAAGGGCTACCAAAAATCATTTCATGTGCCACAAGTTTAAAACCCCTGTTCTTAAAGTAGGGGATTTTTTTAGGAATAAAGAAGTGTATTTTGAAGAGATGCCTGTGAGTTTGGATTGTGGAGTGTGTGAAATAAATGATGAATTCATCTTTTTCATCAATTCTTCTCTCCTTGGGAATCGAAGCAGCAGCCTTGATAGAGCCATAGCACCATGAAGTAGTGAAAAAACTTCAGGAAAATCTATCTAAAGATAAATAACAAACTACTGTTCCTTCAATAAAGGCACCGAGCATAAAGAGAGAGAGAGATGCAATGATGAATTGATGGACAGAATGATCAATACATTGATAGAAAGGAGAGATGAATGCAAGTTTCAGATGGATGGATATAAAAACACGAGCTGAGTGCAAGTCAATCCAAGAAACCTACAGAAACACAGATAGACAGACAAAAGGAAACGGCTGAGATAAAAGTTATTATAGGGATGCTGAAAGAAGAAGAGGGAGATGGAGAGATGAAGGCACTGATAACTTCAGCGGCAGGGATTGATTGAGAAGATCACTGATAAGGTGATTGTTTGAACTTGCACCAGTGCATTTTACTGAAGCAACTGATAACGAAGCACTTTTAGGAAGTTTTAGTCTCAGTAGCTTCATGTGGTTTTGCTAATAGCTAGCGCAGTACAATGCCACGGAGTGCTGTCTAAGCGGCTTTTGAGACAGATGTGAGACAGTTGGAGATGCTTACAGAGTGTGGTCAAGTGCGAACGCTTCTGTTTGTTAATTAATTCCTAATTCCCAAACAGCTTACGTTCAGACCAAAAGTAAATGGGTAACTGTAGATTTGCTACAGGGGTACGGTTAGTTTTCTGACCTCTGGAGGAAGGAGAAGGGATACAGTGTGAGGGAATACATACAGATCTTTATTTACAATGTTTGCATAATGGTAGGGAAGTCAGACGTCCCTCAAAGGAAACGGTACTCAGCGTTGGATTAGTCTTGAAACCTATTGCGAGATGGAGCCAGGAACACACAATGTCTTCAGAGTGATATGCAGGAGCAGGAGACCCGAGGAAAAGTAGATGGAGTGATGATGTTAACCTACAAGAAACACAGCTATCCACACAGGAGAATCCAGGAAGGCGGGAAGCAATCATGGAGAGTCAGTAGGAGTGAACTGTAGATCGGCTGAGAGCTTCCTTGGGGTGATTGTCTCTTCTAGGCAAACAGAACCTCCTTAAATCGTTCACTCTTTGTTATATTGCAGCCATTTGCTTAATGTACAAAGGCTACTTCATATGACCGATAAACACAGAATTGTTCACATTTTTGGAGATTTATTGTAATTACACATGGTCCTGAGCAGGGTTCAAAATTAACACGTCAACCCGTCAAATGCGGTTAAAAATCATTTTGGCGGTATTGATAAAAACTTACCTGCCACTTTGGCTAGCGGTGCATGAGCAAATCATGGGGTTGTTTGTCCCCTTCGTTCATCTTTGTTCCCCTTCCGTCAAGCCACTCTGCCATAATGCCTTAACTGGTAGAAGGCTGTTTGCACACGACATTGTCCTGTTGGTGTCTTTGGGCAGTGTGCACTGGGGCGATTTGCGAGAGTGAGAAGAGGGTTTTACCGGTCGATCTACCGGTCCCTACTCTCACCTATGGTCATTAGCTTTGGGTCAAGACAGAAACGACAAGATCCCGGATACAAGAGGCTGAAATGGGTTTCCTCCGCAAGATGGATGGCTACTCCCATAGAGATAGGGTGAGAAGCTCTGTGACCCGGGAGTAACTCTGCTCCACATCGAGGGGAGTCAGCTGCAGGTGGCTTGAGCATCTGTTCCTCCCGAGGAGCTGGAAGAAGTGTCTGTGGAGAGGGAAGTTTGGGCATCCCTGCTCAGACTGCTGCCCCTGCGACCTGGCCCTGGATCAGCGAGAGAAGATGAATGGATAGTTTCACAGGAGGTCGTTAGAGAAATTTCTGTTTCCCAGATGTACTTTGTGTTTTTAATCCCGACCAAATCTGCAATGTCTGTTTTTTCTGTCATGACCTCTGTAAAAATTCTAGTGCAAACTCTGAGCTTTTCAAAATCTAATCCCGTCCGAATGTGGATGTCTGCGTTTCTGGAAAATGTTCATGTGTAAAATTATTTTTTTCTGGCTTCATTAATATCAGTTTAAGGTAAGATTATTTTAATTTCAGCAGTCATTACGTTAATATTAGATACCATATATGTAATACATCTAACGCAATCTGATTACAGTCCAAGCAATTTTATCACGGGAGAGTGAACACCAATCAAGAAACACTTGTTTTTCTGTAAAAATCATGGACTTGTTAGTCCCATCTGAATCAGCACATGACTGAGAAGATGTAGGAAGATTTCTAACTCTAACGTTTTTTTGGGAAACCAGTCCGATTAGAGCTTTACTCTTTTTGACGAGAATAATTTTAGTTTTAGTCATAGTTTAGTCAACAAAAATTGACCGCATTTTAGTGTAGTTTAGTCACAAAAAAATTTATGTTTTTTGTCAATGAAACTTTTGTGCATGAAAATTTTGTCATTTAATAAATTAATTTAACACTTTACATTTTAAAAATTGTGAAATTTAAATTTCATGATTTATTGCTCCATTTTTTGCTCACATTGTGAGATTGTTTTTTTTTTTGTTGTTGTTGTTGTTTGTTTGTTTTTAAGAGAATTAACAAGATGAACTTATAGCAAACATAACTCCAGATCAAAATAGGCTAACTTTTTTTTAGCTAACCGCCTAATCCTTTTGTTGACTTGTGCTCTGCTCTATACCCAATGTGTCGAGTGGTTTGCGCGACCAGACAAGGAAACAAGCGGCGGTGGATACTTTTTATTTTTAATGACAGATGGTCATACATTTTGAACGTGTAACCGTCCACTCATCAACATTTTCGTCCACTCTCATTTCAATTTCGAAAATTAGTGTGCGTCTCGTCAAGGGTTTGTCATAAATGAGACATATTTAGCTCAGCAACGTTTCGTTATAGTTACGAGAAAAAAGTTTGACAAAATAATTTGTTATGGTTGACGAAAACAACACTGTGTGATGTTTTTGATTTGTCCTGGAAGAGTTTATTCTGGTTTAAGTTGTTGAATTCACGTTTCCTTGCGATGGCCCTTTAAGACTAGCATATGTGATAGTATGATAACAAGCTTAGTTTAGTCCTGTTTGTTAGTTTCGTGCCTCTGCATCATAAGTAAGTATAAATGTATTAATTTAGTATTTGTATTCTATCTTCCTTTTTCAATATTCAGCCTTTAGGTATGTTTATAGTGTTTGTTTGTAAAGTGCCGAGGTTTAAACGGTTTGTTTTTTTGTTTGTCGGGATTAAGCCTCCTCAATATTTTGGTGAATATACTTGTGTATATTGTCCTTCACAGTTTCAAATTTTCCTGTCTATCAAAAAACCTGTGGATCACAATCAAGTCTTCAGAGTCTTGATGTCAGGGAAGAGTTTATCTGGCAGACAGTGTACAGTGCAAACTATAGACTGTTTTTCTTTTTTAACAAATCTGCAAAAATGTGAAAAATTTTGTGTTTTTCTGTCAAAATTCTGCCAGGATGACTGATCCTTGTGAATGAAAGAATGAATGGGGCCTTGCCTCTTAAGATTTAAAGTGAAAACCTGCATCAGTAAGGGCTTTGAAGACGAAAAGTGGGATTTTCGCCTTGACAATAATCCCAAACACACTGCCCAGGTAATGAAGCAGTGGCTTTGTAAGAAGAATTCAAGGTTCAGGAGTGGCCTAGCCAGATCTCAACCCCAAGGAAAATTTTGAAGTGAGTAGAAAGCCCCAGAACCTCATCTGCAGGAGGAATGGGTCAAAACAGTCGTGTGTGAAAACAAAGTGTATGTAACAAAGTAAATGAGATTTTCCATCATAATTTGCAAATAAATTTGAATTTCTGTATTTTTTTTTTTTGTCACATTTTGTCTCATAGTTGAGGTATGATGAAAATTGCAAGTGGGAGAACTTACACAATTGGTGGCTGACTGAATGTTTTTGCCCTCACTGTAAGGGGAACAAGTTGAGCATCGGTAATGGAATCAGGAGGCCTTTTACTGAGTGGCAAGAGTGTTGACAACTCCCTGGACAAGTCACTCTGCTCTTCTAAAGCCTAATTTTCTGATTTCATAAAAACAAATCAGTTGTTTTTCCACATTTAAGGGGAACATTATGAGCAGTTGTGCAATAATGGATGCATTGCTGATTCTTACTGTCACACAGAGATCCCAGCGGGCATGTGCAGAATAGTATAAGTATAGAATAAAATATGTAAAAATATGAATGTTTTCTGTCTTAACTTCCTGCGTGAGCCCAGCAGGCAGCAGCCAAAACACAGAGATAGCGAGCATCTGTCAAAGGAGCTGTAGTGATGTCGAGAGTGCGTAGAAGAGGAACTGGAGCAGCTAACAGCCTCTGAGTTGGGTTCTCTGCATAGATTTAGAGGATGGACAGACAGATGGATGGGTGGAAAAATCATCTCCCCATTCCCCTGTTCAATGTCAATCAGAAAGAGAAATATCAAAAGGTTTCAGGACAACTTTTCACAGTGAATTCAATAAAGACAATGTTGAATATGTTATGCTATAATTAGATTAAACATGATTATTAAAGCACTCTGTCAAACATTTAAATGAATTCTGGGGAACATCTTTCGGGTCACAGTTATCCTGCAACTCAAAACATTTTGTTATGGTCCAAGGAGACATTTCTAAGGTTCCAGTTCATTTGGGACACCAATAGATGTATGCGACTCCTTATTTGAAACAAGAAAACTGGTCAAAATTATGTCTATGAAGAATAATATTCCATTCTTCCTGAGTAGATCTCTCAAACGCCTCCAGATTTGTTGGCAAATCTCTGGACTTTATCGTACTCCACAGATTTTCTATTGGTTTCAAGTCTCAGTCAAGTTTATTCAGTTTGCTATTCGAAGGCATTTCTTCACAAGAAGTGAGATGTGCTTTGGACCTTTTTTACCGACTGTCTAAGGTTTTCTTTTCATGGTCTTCATTGTTTTTTTTTTTATTCTAAAACGGTGTAAAGGATGCTGAGCTGAAAATTTGCAGTTGAGCAGGGCGACCTGGGGTCTGACTCCTGGAGGTTTTCTGTCTTTCGTTACTAAAAAAAAAGTTATTGCCATATGAGATTCCCAGTTCTAAAAGCAATGGAAACACCCATACAGCGTTATTTTCCCACCACCATATTTCACTCTTCTTCAGAAGTTTTTCTTGATTGGAAACCTTGCAGTGAATTCCCGTGCAGGGCTCTAATCACGTCACATTATGTCTAGAATTGTTCAGTCTTTGACTTGTGTTTTTCTTTAGAAACCTCTCTCACTAGTTTCCCAAGTTTTCAAATCTTTTGAAAGGCTCCACCTGCCTTGATCTACACTGTGTTGGTCTCTTTGAATGTCTATATAACGCGTGCCACTGCAGTTCTTAACACTTGATACTTATTTGATGGACAAATGTTTACCTCTTCATCTTTATGTGCATCTTTCTATCAAGTTAAAACTAATTTCTTTTATCTTCTATGAAAACATCAAGTTCTTGTTTTTTTGCCCGGTAGTATTCCTCAGCTTTTTGCACAATTTAAAAGCATAACTAGGTTGGGTGAATTTAGCAAGTCATTGAACAGTAGTGGTTTGTTCTAAAGTGAATAAAAGTAATAATTAGAGGGCTAATATTATTGACCTTTGTAGGTTTAATTTACTTATAAAATTATATATTTTATTTAAGCAATTAAACGAAACCTAATAAGTTGTAATTATAAGATAACAAAAGTGGAATTTTTTGGATAAAAGATAAAAAAAATTCAAGATAAAAAATCTAAGTTTGGTATAAAAAGTAGAAATTTTTCAATTAAAGGTTGATTTTTTTTTTTTAGAAAAAAGGACAAATTATTAAAAATTTTATAATTCTCAAAATTTTGAGAAATTGAAATTTTGATAGAAATGTAGTTTTTTTTAGATAAAGGTTTTAGATAAAATTTTGAGATAAAAAGGTCTAATTTTGGGGATAAAAAGAAATTTTACATAAAAAGTTAAATGTAAAAAGTACAAATTTTGAGATAGAAGGTTGACATTTTGAGTTTGACAAGTTTAATTTTTGAGAAATTTAAAAGCTAAAATTTTGAGCTGTGTCTGGATATTGAGTCATTGACCTCCATGATCAAACGGACTGACACACTAGCGTGATGAGCTGAGAAAAGATAAAGCAATACAGTATTTCAAACTTAGTTTAACTAATTCTTTCATTATTAGCTGAGCAGCATGGATTTGCTCTAAGCAAACGCAGTCTTGAAAAGATTTTAAGCAAGTGTAAAATGAACAAATTGTTTGAGGCTGAGCTGGCGGCTTTCATTGAAAAACATCTCCAAACATCTCCGGACAGTTCCACTACAAAGGTCAAAATTTTATCTCAAAATTTAGAAAAATTTCAGCTATTTTTTGCCTGGTTTGCATAAAAAACTGAATTTCTCTAGAAAATTGTAAAGAAAACACATCCCCTACCTCTGGTTAGCATCACTTTTTGGGAAATATTTGCAAAAATTGAAAAATTTCACAGGGGTTGCCAATAATTTTGTATTTTATGAACTGTATGTAGGTGGGGAGTTGATGGATAAATCGCTTCGAAGGATGGGGAGACGCATGGATTCGTTCATTGATGATTCAAATAGTGAACAGTGCAAGGATTGAGACATAGACAGAAAATTTTGGACACTAATAAACTGGACTGAGAGTAGATGGGTGGATGGATTTATATATATTTCCAAATTTAATGATGAAAATCTTGCAGAATGTAAAAATACAAGTTTGATGAATTCTGACAAAGTTAATGGAACAATGAAAACACAGATGTTCACCATAAATAACGTTTAGTGTATAATAGTAATTGTTTTATAGACAACCTCATTGAGGGTGAGGCATTTTCACTCTATGTAAAGGCACCAATCACCTTTAGCTAGAGTGTGTTTAAAAAGCCATTGATCTTCATAATGCGCTGCTTTAATACGACAGTAACAGTTGTACGTGATGCAGGAAGTCAAATTGATGAGATTGATGAGGGCTCGCAGATGAATCATAATCCATCTCTCTGAGTGATGGAACGTACTCTGTTCCATACCAGCAGGCCGACAAATAAAAACAGCTCACAAAGGTGACACCAGGAATTGATACTTAACCATCACTGTGAGCAACATGCGCTCAAGGGGCTTTGACTGAGAGCAGAACAGTCCCAGAGAGACAGGAAGTAAGGGAGATTCAGCTGAGCTACGTAGGGTCGTGGATGAGAGAGATCACAAAAGCTTCTGATTGACAGATTGAGAGGGGGGGGGGTCGACAAACAAGCCAAGCTTAGAAAGAAGAGATAAACAGAGGGACAGAGAGGTAAGTATAAATGGCTAGACAACTTGCTAGTTGGTAAGACAGGCAAGTATTATAGGCAAAGAGATGAAACTAGATGGCTGGTAGAAGTGTAGACAGACAGGCAAATATATAGTTAGCCAGGCAAGTAGATGCACGTAAGACAGAAAAGTTGGTAGATAAAACTCACAAATAGATGGCCAGACAAACAAGTACTGATCAAAGTGACTGTCTAACAAGAAATGGTCAGACAAATGTGTAGACATTTAGATAGATAGACAAGCAGGTATGAAGACTGCAAAATATATGGTAGACAAACAAACAGGGTTGAATGACCTAGAAGATCTGGCAGAAAGATGGGTAAATAGACAACCAGTATAGACGGGTTGAAAGATAGACAGGCAATTAGATGGTCAAACAGACTAACAGGTAGACAGCTAGATACACGAGCAGGCTTGCAGTTGGATAGAATGACAGACAGTTATATAGACGGTAGATGAACAAACAGACAAGTAGATGGATTGAAAGACCTAGAAAGGGAAGTATATAGTCAGACAGACAGATAAGCAAGCATGGTCATTGGATATTATTTGCAGATGAATAGACATTTAAGTATATGAGTCAAAAGACCAGACAGACAAAAAGATGGGTAGAGAGACAGAGAGAAAGACAAAAGTAGACTTTGATTAATAGAAAGACAGCCAACTGTTAGACAGTCAAGTGGGATTGTTGAAAGACCTAGATGGGCAATAAGATATTGAGACAGACAGGGTATAGCAACAAATAGATAAGCAGGTAGATGTTTAGACAAAAAAAGCAAATTATGCTGTTTGAAAGACCTGGAAGGGCAGATAGGGGGCCAGACAGAAAGATGGACAGGCGAGAAGATGGCCAGACATCAGGGCAGAGAGACAGAAAGGCAGCTAGACAGCTGGAACAGCAAACAGGCATGGAGATGGATAGAACAACAAAAAAGGGGAAAAACAAGAAGATGGTAAAGACTGACAGACAAGTATATAATCAGAAAACAGGGCAGAGAGACAAACAGACAGGCAGCTAGACAGCTACATCAAAAAGCTGTCATAGACAGAGAGGCAAGAAGACAGAAAGGGCAGAGCGACAAACAGATAGCCAGGTAGACAGTTAGACAGAAAAACAGTAAATTATGTTGGTTGAAAGGGCAGGTAAGAGACCAGACAGAATGACAGACAGACGAAAAGATGGTCAGACTGACACACAAGAACATAATCAAACAGGACAAATAGACAGGCAGCAAGACAGCTGCAACAACACGGAGGGATGAAGAAACCTCGAAGGAGAACTAGAGGGTCAGAGAGAGTAAGAGAGACAGACATGCACAAAGATAGTCAGACAGACAAGAAGATAGTCAGACAGACAGCCAAGATGATTGGTAGAGAGATGAACAGACAGGCCTTAAAGGGCATGTAGAGGGCCATGCAGAAAGACAGACTAGATGACAGACAGGTTGGAGAGACAAACAGATCAAAGAGACTGAACAATAGTCGATTCTGGTCGAAAGGCCTAGAAAGGCAGGCAAGTGGATAGTCAGACAACAGGGCAGACAGACAGGTAGACTGTGAGACAAACAAGCAGGCATGATGATTAATTCAGCAATGGACAGCCTTAATGGGCGGTAGACAAATAGACAAGTAGACAGGTTGAAAGAGATAGACCTGGTGGAGGTTGGTGGAGAGACAGACAGACAGGTAAACTGTTTGACCGACATGTAGAGGTGAAGACATAATGACAGACAGGGAAGTAAATGGTGGTAAAGGCAGATTATTGGTGGACAGACAGATGGTGGGATGCAGAAATAGATCGGCACGTTACTGTTGTGGCTTAATAGGATCAGGTCTGCGTAGAGATCTCAAGGTAGCAGGTTCTGATCCCCAGCTCTGGCAGGAGTTGAAGGTGAGGCGAGCTTTTTCTCACCCTAGACGTCCCCAATCGCTCCCGGCTGCCCCGGTCACTGACAAATAGCACATAACATATTATTTATTTCAGTTAGACATCAAACATGAAAAATAAACAAGATCCTTGTTTACACAACGGAGGGCGAGGACTTGAGTTGGGTAAAAGGATGACTTTCAGCTTTCAAAATTGCCATTTCTCTGGATATACAAATAATTTAGCCGAAAGGAATCCGCCTTCAAGGGAAACTATTTAAATATTAATAATAAACGGTGCCTTCGAGTGACCATTTAAGTTCTTTCTTTTGGAACAGGTTACTTTGTTGTTGATGTAGAAGCCGATGTAGAGTTGAGTAAGTGTGTAATAACGAGACACATTACTGAGCCACGTAGCTTCTCTTTCTGTGGTTACCGCAGTCTGTGTGAAATACAGGTGTGTAATTTTAATGTCTTTCGTTTTGAATCCTTAATGAGAGTCGCTGCCGTAAAGTGTGCTCACAGAGGTTCATCTTCTTTTTAAATTGATACCGAGGCCTATTTTTCATTATTATAAATACCGTTGTATCTTCCCATTTCTAAAATTGTAGCCAGCCGTGGAAAGTTTGAAGACAAATTGTGAATGTTAATGGCCAGTGGACCATCCCTTATGCAAATTGACTGTAGAATGAATTGATTCCATCCAATTTCCAGATCCTTAACTAGATTGTGGGAGTACTAACTAAATCTGGAAGGTGATGTATGTTTGGTGTCCTCCGGCCATGAGGTGCGTGGCTTTAAAGAGATTGTTCTGTCCTTGTGAACTCTCCCTCCACTTTTTCTGCTCCTCTTTCTTCGTTTAAAACAGAAACTTTCTTGTGACCCTTTTTCTATGGTAGCCATTTTCTATCCTACCTTTACACCAGCCATGCTTAGATGTACAGTGCAGTTGAAATTTTCTGATTCCTTGCCCATTTTATTGAAAATCTGAAAGATGACACAAAGGTGTTTTTTCCCACTGATAGTTAGCGGTTGGCTGAAGTCATTTATTGCCGTATACTGTTTGCATTCATCTTTCCACCAATTCTACAGTTTCCTGTGCCTTTGGAGCTCAAACATCCCTCAAAACATCAGTGACCCGCCTCCGTGCTTCACAGTGGGGATGGTGCTCTGTTCATGTTGACTCCAAATGTAGCGCTTATGATTGTGGCCAAAAAGTTAGATTTTTAGTTCATCGCTCCAAATAACTATGTTCCATGACTTTGGAGCTTGTCTCTGAGCTGTGTGGTGTATTTCACGTATATACTTTGTGGCATTTGTGTAGAATTGTAATGTAAAAAAAAAGAAATTATGCTCCGTTACAGTACAGTGGTATCCCGAGATACGGATGCTTTGAGTTACGAAATGTTCGAGATACGAAAGGTCTTGTGGGAAATTTTTTGCTTCGAGATGCGAAAAAAAAAATCCAGATACGAACAATTTCAAGCTGTTCTGCTGTATTTTCCGCTTGTTAAGTCTGACACGCTCTGGTTCCGGGCCCTGGTGCTCCATTCTCCCGTTGCAAAAAAGTACAAGAAGGGTCTGATACGCTTTATACGCTAAAACACTTTAAATAAGTTTTAAATCGAGCGAAACATTATGTATAGATTACTAGTAATGTGCAATAACAAATGTTAGAGTCAAGGCGTCGTAAAACAAATAACGCTTATAACGTGGAAAGTGCTGTTCTGTAGCGGAGGTTAGAGAAACCCAGTGACGCGTTCTCAGAAGCACTGAGAAAAAAAAACTGTACTTACTTGGCACTGAGGGGGGTTTCTTTCTTCGCCGGATTCTCCATAACGTCTGTCATTTTATCAGACTTTCAATCCCTTTAATGTTATGACCCTGATCCCTCGCCAGTAAGACTTTTTCTCATTCTTAACACTTAGTGTTCATTTTATTGTTTTTTTTTCTATCTTTTGCATTTTCTTGTACAATTTTACTGTACGTTCAACCGTTGATAGTAAAAACTTCTGCTGAGGGAATGTTGTGATTGGATTACAGGCTAGCCAATCAGCGTATTGAAATCACCGATTGGCTGGAATTGTGGCAGTTTGTAACTGTGTGTGTTTTTTTGTTTGTTTTGAACGAGCACCTGAATGTGAGAGCAAACAATACTGTATGCATATGCGTACGCACAAATAGATTTTACACTCAAAATTTTGCACGCACAAAATACTTTTTTCTTTTCGAAATGAACATTTTATTTACAAAATCCATTTTTGTGCTCAGAATTGTGGCGTTAACGTAATCCGATAAATAAATACACTTTTACTTCAGGACCACTTTCTAGTACTTTATACTGGCAGTTGTAGCAGAAATGTTTGTTGGTTTCACCAGAATCCCTCACTTTCCACTTCTTCATCAGAGTTTGAACACTGCTGATCGGCAGTCCCAGTTCCTTGGAGATCTTTTTTATCACTTTCCTGTTTCGTGCAGTTCAACTACGTTTTCCCGTAGATCCTTCCACAGCTCTTTTGCCTTTTCCATCGCTCAGACTTCAGCGCATCACTGGAGGAAAGAGGCAAGGGTCCATCAGGAGCCAGAAACCTTTTCTGCACAAACATTGATTCCATGCAAACAGGTTGAGGTGAGGATGGTTCCTACCTTCACCAGCAATTTTTCCCCTTTCTGTGTCAGTTTTTGTGCATGTTATCAGGACAAAATCTTTTGATCTGGGTCTTTTGGAAAGTTTCTGTTGTCATTATGATTTAAAAAGAGGAAACATAGTTGTTTGGCAATAAATGGCTTCACCCAAAACTAACTATGAGTGGAAAAAATGTGTTTTCACATTTTGAGGAAAAATGGCCCCAAAAAATCAGAAAATTTTGCCCAATGCATTTATAAGTAAATGATGACATCATTTTAATTTTCTAAGTTTTAATAGGCAAACCTACTAAAATTTCGTGGATGACCTTCCTTGGCTTTAAGCATAACGCGAGTTTGCTGCAGCACTCAGTCTCGGTTAAAGCTCTGGATCAATGCACCACCTAACTGGGGAAAATGGATAAAAAGAAATGGGAAGAGGAAAAAGAGCTGCATCCTGCTGGAGTATGAATTACTGTGAGTAGGGGTCAATAGTAAGATCTATAGATATAATGATGATTTCCTCATAGGATATTGATGCTGATGGGTCAGTCTATCTCTGTTTATATGTGGCGAATATGCATTTATTGAGTTATTTCTTTACATTTTGCAGTCTTTTTGGATTAAACTCATGTTCAGTTGCATATAAATGTTTTTGACAGGTGTAGTAAAAATTGCTGTAAACAAATACTGTCATCATTCATTTCCATAAACGCAGTGAATGAACAAAAGAGAACCTAAATTCCATTTGCCTTCAAAACAACAGCAGCAGTTCTTCTAGCTACACCAGCACTAGGAACTAGATTCTTCCAAACATCTTTGAAAGTTAACCCGAAATTTTCACATCCATCTGTAGTGCCAGACTCACTCGATGATGTTGAGATCAGGGATCTGTGGGGGGCATGCCATCACATCCTGTACTCCTTGTTCTTTTTGTGCAGAACATAGTTCTTAATAACTTTGGCTGTGTGTTTGGGGTCATTGTCCTGCTGAAATGATCTATCAGGTCTGTCATAAACCTGCATGATGGATATGTATCTACCTGTATTTATCAGCATTGAGAACACCATTAAACCTTACCAGAACTCCAACTTCATTTGCCGAAATGCACCCCAAATATCAAAGGAACATCCACCATGCTTTACTTTTCAAAGAATAAACCGCCTTCTGTTACAGCCCAACTTAGAACCATCAATCCAGAGCACCTGGCGACATTTTTCCAAACCCAGATCTGTTGTTTTCATACACACTTGAGTCCCTTTGCCTTGTTTGTACAATGGAGGTAAAAGTGTAGCAATATATTGCGATACAAAACCGTATCGTGGTGCTCCTTCGAGAGCGTCTAGGAACTTTTTTGTATGAAAATGCATGAGAAACAAATGTATGAGAACTTTTTACAAAAGTAATATTGTTTCAGGTGTTCTCTTTTAAGAACCTTCCTTTAAAATGTTTAATTTTCTGTGTTTACCAACTTTATCGCAGCCCACTAGAGGCTGGATTTTATTACGCAATCTAATGCATATTAAAGGGGGGGTCTTGTGCAAAATGTACTTTATTGAGCTTCAATAAAAACGCACCCTCATTAAAAAAACCCTCATTAAAAACGCACCTGAATCGTGACTTTGAATCATTCATGAATATTTGAGTAATCATTGAATCTCCTGCGGTAACCCTTGAGGGGTGCTACTATGCTGTGTTTTGCAAAGCCCCATCCCTATTGCGTTGCTCCGCCTCTGTCCCCCGTCTGCTGCTGCGCCACTCCTCCCCCTCCAGCTCCGGCAAAGACTCGCGTCTACGGCTGAGGGAGCTACTTTTAATAATTTTAATTTCCTAGTAAAATGCTGCCACAAAATGGTGTAAATTTACAAGAGGATATTTACCAAGCAGACACGTCTTGAAAAAGTCTCTGTACTTGCTCCGGTTCCGCCGAAAACTCACTTCCTGGGTCCGACGTAGGATCGTGCGCATAGGCTTGTACAATATCCTCCGTTGCCATTTTGCAAAAACATGATTTTAATGTGTTTACTATGAAAATGTAGCGGCGCTCGGAAAATGAAAACAAACGGTGGTAGCGCGCATGGAGTATGACGAACTGAAGGGGGCGTGTCGGAAAAAGGAGGGGGCTCTTAAAGAGACAGGTGAATTTCAGAGCGTTACGCGCAGCCACGATGCCAAGTGAAATTTCTATGAAGTTGTTTATGACAAATACAGCGATTACAATCCAACTGTAGGTAAAATAGTTACTTGAGTGTGATGAAAAACAGATAATACCCCGGTGTTCTTAGCATTACGGAAAAACTGTTCAATTCAGTCTCATTTTACATTAATGGCTTTAGAATCAAGCCAGTTTCAGTAAGTTGGGTTGGTAAAGGTTATTTTTTAATTGTGGTTTATTGATAGATATTGTGATGAGTATCTGAGGCATGGCATTTTGGCTGTAAACCCTACAATAAAGACCACTTCTTGCCAAACTGCTGGTTTCTATCAGTTGTGACCCGATTGTACCACTCAACAACTTCCGTTTGTGAGGAGTAACTAGCTTGATGTGTCTTGACACTGCTGTACAACTTTACACGGTGCTCAACGTTACCCATTTCTTTGTGCTTTTTGAAATCCCAGTCTGCTTTGCAATATGTTTCTCACCTTGGTAACAGAGTTTAGCTGTTCCTCACTCAGTTTCAAACCTCCTACATAGGACTGTAATCCTGCAAAATACCCGACAAGTGTAGCTAAAATTGATTTATGTTTGAAGGCGGAACGTAGAAACACTACATAATGATTTGATTTATAATGTTTTATTCACTCGTTAAGTTTACAAAAAGAAACAATCATAATTCATATTTCTGAAAACGTTCTTTGTTTACAGTATTTTTTACAACTCTCTAAACTTTTTCACAGTACGTTACGTACACAAAAAGCAA
>SRMA01025169.1:36892-201867 GCA_007224835.1 Danionella cerebrum
CATGAATGCTGTGGACATGTATGATACACAGATTTGGAAAAATTGCAAAGCTATGACTGGCATGAAATTGATTAGTGCACAGATTGGTTCCTGTCACAATAATTAACTTGTATTGATTTAAAAATGCATTAAGGGAAAATCAATCATTGTCGAAGGTTCAGTGTTTTAATCCTAATTAACTTCACAATTCATTGACACCACCAGCATAAGATAGCAATGCATGCAAATAAACAAAGTGCGTTTTTTTTATTAAAGGGGCCATGTTTTTCAAAATCAACTTTTCTGACATTCCTACCATCTTTAGGTGTTGTTTTCTCATCAAATCATGCCTCAAATTTCATTCAGAGTTTTTCATGCTTGTTTGTGTAATCCTATATTCCTTTTTGTGAGCTGAAAACTGCTCGATTTTCCATGAAACACCCATAGTTCTTATCTCCGCCCACTGACCAATCAGATTAATCATTAGTACAGCTCAACTCTATGCAGATCGGGTCCACTGCCTGACCTGGAAGTGAGAACAGCAGACCTGCGCTGAAGAACAATGCAGAAGTAGTGTGTTTTCTGTCGATTATATTGTAGGCGCAAGGGTTGGGTGATTTGGGCACCCACAATGTCCATAGTGAAACATTTCGAAGGAAACATCCCAATTACCATCTTAAACTTGAGCTTTGCTGCCTTCTAAATGATGAAGCAGCAATATTAGCGGTTATGCTAACCAACCCAGCTTTGCACAAAACACCGGAAATCTTTAATGATGTCAGCAAAACACCCTTAGAAAGAATAAACACATTCCCGATTTGAAACCACTACAATATTTGCATGAAATCAATCCAAACTTTGTTCTTTAACTTTATCTCATGCAAACAGTGCGAGAGCTTTGTTAGCATGCACAGACACTGAACTACGTGAAGCGTGGTGTTATATGCACTTTGGAATTTATTGAAGTTCTTTCCAACTCAAGTGATATACAGAAAACTCTTTATTCTCATTTAAACAACTTCATGCCGTTCTATTTGACTTGTGACTGGCGGCCATTATGCTCAATATTACCCATGATTCCCTACAGGATTCCCAAAAGGGTGAAAAGCATGACTGTGGGTTTTACGATTAATATTGCATCTAGAAAGCTGCAGTGGTAGTATTGACGGCTCAAATTTATGTTAGAACTGCTTTAAAAAAAGTGCATATGATCCCTTTAACTGTTGGTTCAAAATAGAACAAAATGTGTTTGTTTATGTTCCTTGTGTGTGCGCGCCTGTCTTTGTATTTGTGTGTAATTACTTGTCTTGTACAGTGGTGGACTGTAACAAAGTACAAGTAATTTGTTACTGTACTTAAGTGACTTTCTAGCGTATCTGTACTTTCCTTGAGTATCACTGTTTTGTGAGACTTTATACTTTGACTCAGCTACATTTTGATGTGGAAAACCTTTTTACTTTTTACTTCACTACTTTCCTAAAACCTGTCGTTTCTTTTTACGTTTCACAACATACTGCACATGCGTAACCAGTGACTGGTCAAAATAAGTTCACGTGCTCCGCAAGTGTGGCAATCAGAACACTTTGTGTTTCGTGCAGTTTGCGCGCTTTACTGTCTAATATGGCTGCTGCCTTCCTGCTTCCTGCTTCCTGATACTTTTCCCCATCACGTTTTTAGCGCGATAATGTAGAATGAAGAAGAGCCAGACGTTGAAATTGAGCACCTATTGTCATATTTAAGCGATTTTTTTTTAAGTTGTGGAAAGGAAGAACTAGTCACACTGCTTAAGTCTTCAGGGAAATCTGGTGGTGTGTTTCTGTTTTTGTGTGCTTTATGCAAACACTAACATTTGTTTATAGAGTGGCGTGTTGTAACGGAGTCACGTTTAGTAAATTGGAAAAAAGACATCCTTTGTAAACTTGAGTAAATCCGTTTTTGCTAATTATTGCACAGCTGAGCTGTGATGTGATGTAGCAAAGGAGCAAGGTGCCATGTGATAAAGGAATAAGATTTCTACATTACTTCAAACAATAAATTGTTAAAGAAAAACATGACTAATGTGCCCCCCCCCCCTTTATTCCTAATCATGTGATTTCCATTTAGTAGGATGTGCTCATGATAATTTCAAAAGATATCAGATCAAATGGAAAACAAAGAGAAATTAACAAATAGAAAACATTGTATTTTCAGAGTGGTGTTAGTAGGCTTTTTTTTTACCTTGTATGACTTGATTGTGTGTATAAAAGAGATGACTAGACATTAGAACTACATTACACCAAATTACTTTTACTTTTAATTCTTAAGTACATTTGAGGTCAAGTACTTTTATACTTTTACTCAAGTCGACGTTTAAAGGGAGTAATATTTTACATTAAATATCTCAACTTTTATTCAAGTACATGGTCTGTGTACTTCGTCCATCACTGGTCTTGTATAAAAATGGCTGCTAATTAAAAGGTTTGATTGAACATTTTTCGTCTGGCACACCAGTACTTCATACACTGCTGGCTGCAGATGTACGCTGAGTTCAGGCGATGTCACCCTTTCTTCCACGATGATGTTTTCTCATTATCTGCATATTACAGCATCAGATAATGTCTTTACCTCTCTTATTTGGCCTCAGCGATTCATTACAGATTCGCTTGTTCCTTTAATCAGAATGGATGGAATCAAAGACGACTTCCACCCTCACGATCACTCAAGCCGTACTGCATTTGGTAAACAAAAGCAATGTTGAGAATACGGTTAAACCCAAGATTAATCGAACAGCCGAGAGTCCTGCAACGAGTTAAGCCAGTGCTTTTCAACACTGTAGGTATGGCAGTGAGAAGCACTTAAGGCTACTGAGTGAGGCGCTAATTAGATTGGCTCTAGATTGATTCGCGCAGAGTGACCGAGAATTGCTCAATTAGTTCAAATTTCAGCTGAAGTTAATATTTTTGAAAAGGTACATTTTTGCCGTTCCGTGCTTGGCTTAGAAAATGACACACAGCGACGTCCTAATTAAACATAATTCATCAAGATGAGTTATTGCCCGCTCTGCCAGGGGCGGTGGCCACAACGCTTCGGTTCTGCATGGCTGGCTTTACTCGCGTCACATTTTGCTTGATTTTGTAACAGATTGCACTTTTAGGAAAAGATAAAAACCCAAATTTGTTATGTTTGAGCTCCAATACTAAGGAGCGTTGAAGACGGTGGAGGAAGGCTGGCAGAGGAGCGCACTTGTACTTGTCATTAGGAGAGGGAGAAGGGGAGAGAGAGCCTGTCGAAATGATTAATAGCACGAGGCTGGTATAAGCGGAGGCGGAGTAAAGCGTATATATAATGTTATGTTTTAAGAATACAAAGTACTGTAGTGCTTAATTCAAAAAGTATCAAGTACAATACGTAAAAGCATTAGCTTCTTGATTACTCAGCCTCGTGTCATCCATCTTTGTTCCTTCTACTTAAAGTAACATAAAAAACACCTTTTTAAGGTTGAGATCACCACAGAATGTAAAGACGAGAATCTAGGAGTACATCCCTCGTGTTTCTACAAATGTTTATTTGCACCTTTTCATAGAACACTACAGAAATTACTTTTTGACAATGAAAGTGATCAGTGTACATTTACTGTCCCTTCAAAAGGCTGAACCCCTAGCAACAAAGGTGGGAACACCTCTACCTGAAAATTAGGAAATGTTTTGTGTGTCCGCCATCTTTTTCCAGCTCACTCAGGGCTTCACAGGTTGTTGATCACAACATCATTTACACCATCTGCTCCTCCACCTTCCTTTTCAGGAGTCTGGTGGTTCCTTGAAGGTTTGCAGCTGTATTTTTGCAGAGTTGGAGATTTGGTCGGGATTTATGGTGTTCACAATGCTGGGAAATACAGGCAGATACTTATCCATCATGCAATTCCATAAAATGTTGTTCCTGCAGCAGGACAATGACCACAAACACACACAGCCAATTCATTCAGAACAACATTTAGCTTAAAGAAGAATAAGGAGTACCGGAAGTGATGCATGGCCTCCACAGATTCCTGGTCTCTACACCATCAAGTGTGTCTGGGATTATATTAGAAATGTGGTTCTCTAAGATTTAAGGAACAACTTACTACCAGCGTTCCTTCAAATCTAAAAAAGTGGTACTGTTTTACAGGCAAAGTTTGCTCACACCAAACATTGATTTATTTTGATCTCATTTTTATTTTATTTTGTTATTCATTCACTGCATATTGACGTAAATACATTCCATTTTTGAAAGCATTCCTTGATTACAGCACTGTGTATTGTATATTTGCATCCAAAGAACATTTAAGTTCTTTAACATTTAATATTTTAATCTCACATTTCAGTATGAAATTCAGTTAAAAATCAAACTTTCAAATACATGAAAGAATATACAGGATCTTCTAAAAATATTAGCTTATCATGAAAAGGTTCTCTAAACGAGCTAATTAAACTTACCTAATTAACACCTGCAAAAGATTCCTGAGGCTTTTAAAACTTCCGAGCCTGGTTCATTACTCAAAACTGCAATCATGGGTAAGACTGCAGCCCAGAAGGCTATAACTGACACCCTCAAGCAGGAGGGTAAGACACAGGAAGAAACTCTCGGCTGTTCCCAGAGTGTTGTATCCAGGCGCCTCAGTGTGAAGTCAGTGGGAAGGAAAAAGTGTGGCAGAAAACCCTGCACAACGAGAAGAGGTGACCGGACCCTGAGGAAGATTATGGAGAAGGAGCGATTGCAGACATTGGGGGACCTACAGAAGCAGTGGACTGAGTCTGGAGTAGAAACATCCAGAGCCACCGTGTACAGTGTGTTCAGGAAATGGGCTACAGGTGGCACATTCCCCAGGTCAAGCCACTTTTGAACCAGAAACAGCGGCAGAAGCACCTGACCTGGGCTACAGAGAAGCAGCACTGGACTTTTGCTCAAACTTTGCATGTCATTCGGAAATCAAGATGCCAGAGTCTGGAGGAAGACTGGGGAGAGGGAAATGCCTGAAGTCCAGTGTCGAGTACCCACAGTCAGTGATGGTCTGGGGTGCCATGTCAGCTGCTGGTGTTGGTCCACTGTGTTTTATCAAGGGCGGGATCAATGCAGCTATCTATCAAGATATTTTGGAGCATTTCATGCTTCCATCTGCTGAAAAGCTTTATGGGGATGAATATTTCTGAACCCCATAGAGAATCTGTGGGTTATTATGAAGAGAAAGTTGAGAGATGCAAGACCCAACACTCTGGATGAGCTTAAGGCCGCTATCGAAGCATCCTAGGGCCTCCAGAACACCTCAGCAGTGCCACAGGCTGACTTTTTTTTTTGTATTGAAAAACACTTTTCTTTTATTGGTCAGATGAAATACGTTTTTTGGAGATGCCAAAATCATCAATATTAAAACAATAAAAGGCTTGAACTACTTCAGTTGTGTGTAAATAAATCTAAAATATATGAACCTAATGTTCATCAGTACATTAATGAATTTTTTCACAATATGCACATTTTTTAGAAGATTCTGTAATGAATTCAAACAGTAATGTTGTAAATACTTCATTAAAATCAAACATGTCAAGGAAACACATAGCTTTGGCTCATGTCGCAAGTTTAAAGCCAAGGTTTTTTTTTTTATTTAAAGACTGAATACACAATTTTTTGCCAACGTGAGATGCTGAACCATCTCAACCTGACCTTGAATGGGTGAAAAAAGTGAACAAGTGGGAACAAAAAGCTGATCACTGGAAGGATGTAATGGTTTTTTTTCTTGTACCCACAAAATCAACATAAAGACAAGTGCTGGCAATAAATCTTAGCGCTCAGGTCAGACAATACTGCAAAACTAACAGAACATGTCATCTGCTCAGAGTGAGCGTCACTATTGAACTCTTCCCAGTTACCCTTCAGATAAATCATCCTTCCCCCTTAAATACTCATTCCACAAAGACAGTTGCTATAGAGCAGGCATGTCCAAAGTCATCCCTGGAGGGTGCAGCCCTGCACGTTTTAGTTCCAAACCTGTTCAATACAAAAACCAGCTAAACAAGCCAAAATAAACTAAACTCTTGACCCTCGACCCTCAAAGTTGAGACAAACAAACAGTTATAAGGAAGCAGTGAATTGTTTTTAAAAATAATACTTATAGACAGTGTTCGGCAACTTTCTCTGATGCCACAGTTGATCTGCTTGCTTTGGCTCTTCTCGTTTCGGTTCTGATGGCTTTAGTTATCATTTGTATAGAGCCCACGAAAAAATAATTTGACAGAATTCACTTTATTTTGCTAATTCAAACGTCGATATACATCTACAAAATGGGATTTATTACATCTGATTAAACAGTGCTTGCACTCTGTGACATTTCTTTCCCATCTTTGTTGTATTCGACAGTGAAATGTCCCTAAACAACGGGTTTAAAAGCTGACGGTGGCTCCTTATAGCACTGAATGAGGGATCTCCGTTCTCTGGCCACGCTCAGAGTGAAACACGAGAAGTCCCGCCCTCCTCTAAATTTAGCGCTCGCTGATTGGTTATTCACACAAGAAGCAGTTCATTGATTGGACAGAAATGCACCCCTCTCCCCTCAGTGTTTTACTGAATTTTAAATATGAGGTTTCTCTCAACAACTCTGTAACACTGTGGTAACACATAGTTACTTTGATTAACTATAATCAAATTATTATTATAATGTGTTTAATTACAGTAACTAATAACTGTGCAACACTGCTTATTGTTTCACTTACAGTTTTATAGACTAAAATTCTCAAGATGGAGGTCAATAGTTTCACCAATGACTCCAAGCACTGTTTGTAATATCTGTGCAACTTGCAGAATTGTGGTGCTCCTACTCATAACGGTGTGCTTAAGCCCAGGTTATCGGCGTTCTAAACCCTGCTTTAACACCGGGGTAAAACATGTTTCACACCCGTAATTGGAAAGTGGTTTTAGCAGGGGTAACAGAGAAACAGAAATGAGTGGGTGCTAAATACAGGAAATACATGGAGAGTTGTCACCAGTGATGACTTCTGGGAGTGACCCATGCATTTTCGAGATGAAGATGTGACTAAACACACTGATCCGAATTGAGAATCTTCAGATGGCTCTCGAAGGCCCTTGTGTTACAAGAGATGCACTCCTCTTCACACAGAGAAACAGAAAAGAGAAGTCAGAGAAGAATCAAAGAGCACATAGAAAAAAATCATGGATTTCTACTGATGGTGGCTGACCACAGTGAGCTGTTTGACAAAAAATTTTTCACTGTTTCCTGTGGCAAAGTCGCTATGAAAATGTGGGATGAGCGCCACGACCAACTCTTTTACATCCTACTCCAGTCACCCTGCGAAAAATGGATCTGATATATCAGAGCTGAACTCTTTTGGTTCGGTCAGATGTATGAGCTCCCATTGGCGCTCATGGTTTTCGATTTATGTCTCGCACAAAACTTCGGAATTAAAATTCGGATTGGTGTGTAGCGACCTTGCAGCTAAATAGGGCTGGATATTGTGACCAATTCGGCAATTCGATTCTTATTTTTATGGTCTCAATTTGATTCGATATCAATTAACTATAAATCACTTAAATTGTTATTTTTGTAGACATGGGATCCATATTTTGATATAAATGCTGGTAATCAAAACTCTCCTACTAAAGTTTATTACTGAAATACATTAATCTACATTAATAATGGGGTTTCTTTGAAACAACTTTTATTTTAACTAGAGGTGAATATTCATATCCTCTTATGTGAAGCTCATGCGTAAAGAATCAGGGATTTCCCTGAATCGATATTGTTGCGTTAAACTGAAGATCGATTAAAATCCGAGAAACACTAGTCTCTCGAAACTTAATTCAAATAAATGTTCAAATATATTGCTCATTTCTTTCTCTTGTCTTTATTTTTTGCTGATGACCTTTTGGAAAACTGGTATCTGAAAGTGGCATGGTGCTTGTTGTATATCCAATCAGGTACAGTGACACCGCTAATATGCAAATAAGAACGTTAACCCTGGGTTTAGTTTAAGCAGAGTGAACCAACCGTGATTACAAATACCCCTGGATTCTGTCTATATTGTCCAGAGTTATAGAAAGTCCTATATGTTTCCAATCTTGAGATTGTTGGTCTTTCTTCTATTCAGTTTTGAAAGCAGATTCTAAGCTGTCAGTCAGCTCAGCTATTTCCAGTGTGCGGCTGAAGTGATAAACTAAAGATAAACTGAAGTGATGATCCTCTAGTTCCACCAGCTGAGTGGAAGTGACCACCGCACTTGAGCATCTCCTGCATGAACGGCTGAGTTCCGGTCCTCCTGCTTTCCCCTTCACAAGCTCTGGAATCCCCTGGAAAACATGCAGATGTACAGAAGTGTTTAAACAATTCAGATCTGTCAAACACACAGACACTGAGCAGGACCCTCATCCTAAATTGTTAACGTGTTGAATAATGCAACAAAAGTGAAAATATCTGCGATGATTACACTCTGATGAACGTGAAGGATAACATCCTTGAAGATGCTCAACCGCATGTTTAAACCCCCCAGTGATAAATCAGCGTACTGGGATTCTAGAGAGCAGTCTGTGGGCAGACCACTGTTGCTAGACTAATCACTAAGTTAATCATCCATTTCGGATTTCTGCCGGGGTTGGGTTCCTAATGACTTGTGTGTGGATTTTTTTATTATTCGTCGTCCTTCCTTTGTCTTTGTTCAAAATGCGACTTCGCCAACAACCGAGGGGTAGGTAAAGTCATCCTGGATTGCAGCACTGATGCAGGTTTTAGTTCAAAGCCAAGGCTAGCTGATATCCTGATGCAGGAAAGAAGATGTCTAATCTGTGTGTGACCTAAAACATTCCCCTCACTGGTCTGTTAAAGAGTCCCCAATAACCCAAACCAGCATCAATTTGTATAGCTACCACTTTTGTTATATTTATGTACTGAATCAGAAACAGCTATGTACACAGTAAAATCCTAAGAGTTAAATTAACTCTATATAGAGTGGGACCAAATACACTCTGAGTAGAGTTAAACCAACTCTGAAGGAGAGTTATTTAAATAAGTCTATTTGAACTAAACAGTCTATTTTTGTCTGTTTTTACTCTTTCTGGAGTGGACCCTCTCTGAATAGTTATTATTTAGTTTGCATTTTCCATGCAGATTTGGAAAAACATGAAGAAAATTACTCTTTCTCAGAGTCGGTTTAACTCTATATAGAGTGGGACCAAATATACTCAGAGTAGAGTTAATTTAACTCTTAGGATTTTACTGTGTAGGAGGTTTAAAACTAAGTGAGGAACAGCCAAACTCAGCTACCAGGGTGAGGTTTAGAAATGGGGTGCAGGGAAATGGCCACAGGAGCTCTGGACTGGACCAAAATGTGAAATATCTGTCTGCAGTAGGAGGTAGTTTGTTCATATAAGGCCTGGAGTCTGGCATAATAATGAGTGAAGCATGGTGGAGGCAAATTTCCACATAAGGAGTTGGAGTTTGGTCACGGAGATACTTAACAATAATGTAAAACCATCAGGGAGGCATTCCATTGGCCCAAAATTTACTCTGCAGCAGGACAATGACCCCAAACTTACTATCTTCAGAGTAAAGACAAACAAGAAGTAGTAGAAGTGATGGAATTCCCCCAACGGATCACTGCACTCCACATCATCCAGTGTGTCTGGGATTACAGAAGGCTAAACGAAGGCAGATATTTTTTAAGGATTTTTCATTGGGGTTTTTTGCCTTGATTTTGAACACACAGGAAGTGATGCGGTAAGAGAGAGGGGAAATTATGATGGGTTTGGGATTCTAACCCGTGCCACCTTTACATGTCTGGTGCACCATCCACCACACCATGGAGCTGGACAAACAGGAGATCTTTGGTTAGATGTTTGGAAAATCTACCTGCAGAAATCCTTCAAAAACTGAGTGCAGGTGTTCCAAGAAGAACACAGCGGATATGTGTTTGGATCACACTCCTTAGTTGAAAGCATTCTTTGTTTACCTTCTTTCACAAATACTTTATCTACACCACCAATGCATCAGCTTAATAATCATTAAACAATACAAAAAAAAGATTATTGTGAAAGAAAAAATAAATAAATCACTGTGATACTTGTCAAAACCCCCATTTCCCCAAATATGTTGCACTTTCTCTGATTTATTCAAATATTCAGCCCAATACTCTGGTACCAATTCTGCTGGTAAAATTTTTGGGAATCCAGTTGACCCAAAGTTTTAAATGTCTGGGGTTTGAGTGCAATAAGTGGCCAGTCTCTGGATCTGAATCCCACTGTTCTGTTGTGGGAGTGTCTTGAGCATAAGCTACAAACAAAGATAGAGTCAATATTGTGGGAGATACTGAGAGTGACATGGAGTGAAATTTTATCAGATGAAATAGGCAAGCTTTAATACCAACATTTGTATATTTTCCATCAAAATCATGCAGAACTCTAGATCTGTTCCATTCTGCGTTTCTTTGCAGAATAATAAAATTTGTGTGGTGCCAAAGGGATTCCAGACTTTTGACTGGAAGTGCATACACCTTTAAAAGTATGCGTTTGATTAAAACAAGTAAAACATGGTAATCTGTTTGACCCAGATTAGCATAGCCCCAGATAATATAAAGCTTCAGCGGAAGGTGTTTTTTTAATTATTCTGCTGCTCAGAAAAAGTTTGAACCTAATCAAATTCACAGGCCGTCTCTGCAATATTACTTTCCAAAGAACTTCTTCGCTTACACACATTTTTAATCGTCATAATAAAATGAATGTATTTGCATCTAAAGTTAATCTAGACAAATATTGTTTGTCGAACACTAAATAGATGCAGTTGTATGCTGGATTTTATGTTGTCAAGATAGGTTACAATGACAAGGGATGAACGAGAATATATAAAATCTCAGTGTCAGTTCCATCAGTGTTTAAGTGATAAAAATCGAATTGATTTAAGCTAAATTCTGACAAGAAAATGTTGAAATGATGACACACTTAGGTCATAATCACCAGATAAAAGAAACAATTCTGATCCGTTTTCAAGATAAAATAAATAAACTTACTATAGTTTAATTATTATTTACGCGACTCAAAGTGATGAATGCAATACATTTACATTTATGCATTTGACAGACGCTTTTATCCAAAGAGACTTCCATTTGAATGAACACATTTTTGTCAGGAATCTGAAATTATGAGAACTTAGCGCAATGCTCTACCAACTGAGAAACAGGAAAGCATGTGAATGTGTATTTAACAAGGTTCAATTCTATTGCCTTATGAATAAGTGGACCAGCGAGGAATACAGAAAGCTATTTCAGGCATAGAATTGCATCATCCCGAGTATCTAACAACAAGTTACTTAACAAAATCACAAAAATCAATGACTACCGGTATCAGAAAAGACCCAGTCCAATGTTAGGTAATGGTCTTCTCAAAATCAATGGTCCACAATTACAACAATTTGTACAGGTCAACAATTACAACTGGTAATCTAATAATTTCAATGGTAAGTCAATGTTACTACTACTTTTTTTCATTTTCACATATTTATGCCAACATTTAGACTTTTATCCCATTATATTCACATTTAAAGTCAATTTAACCTCATATTTCAATTGTTAACAGTCAGAATTTAAAATTTTCACTCATAATTTTCCTTTTCAGAACTTTGACTTGTGCCTTGATGTTATCTTTTTAAAATAAAATTTTTTAAATAAAATTCAACATTCACATTTTAAAAGTCAAAATATGGAATTTATCTTGTAATCGTGACTTTTTCATCATCAGAATTTTAAATTGTGGCAATTTTTTCATGTCCGAATTTTGGCTTGATATTTCAGAAGGTGCTCGATGCAGAACGTCAGAAAGGAGGAGCTATTGATCAACAGAGGGGAGGAGCAGATTCTACAGATTCTAACTCTACCCCTAAAACCTCCCCTAAGCCTATCCTCAACCTCTGATGTTCAGTAGTTTCCCTCCATTGATCTCTAGCCCCTCCACTCTGATGTTTCGTGTAGCTTCTCCTCCCAGGTGAGCAGGGCTAGGGACATCTAAACCTTTTAAAAGCAGAATTTTTATATAACCTTTAAGGTTAGAATGGACTTTAATCCCAGAATTTCAGCTTTTAAGTGAGAATTGTAACTTTTTTTTATCCTATAATTTTAGATTTTTAAGTCAGAAATCAGATTTTATTTCATTCTTTGATTTTTTTACTTTTTAAAGTCAGAAATGTAATTGTCACAATGTTTGCCTTTAAAATGAGAAATGTTCTTATCTCATTATGTTCACATTTTAAATGTTTACTTTTTTAATGTATGTAAAACAAAAAAATACTAACCAAACATGAGTTGTCTCACCTGATTTTATGTGTTTTTTTTTTCACCGGAAGTTCACATCTTCAGACAATGAATTGGGCTGCAGGTCATGAAAGAGTTTCTGAGAATTCCACATATGGCCTTGATTCTTTTTAGAGCATGTCAGAACTGCTGTCCTGCTGAACACATGAGGAAAAATGTAGCTCAACAAAACGATCATAAGATTTATTGCGACATGCCCAGTGCATGCATGTAGTTATGTGCAATTCATTAAAAGCACTTGTATGCATTTATAATCGGGTTAAAACTTCACAATGACAGATTCAAGATGTAGGAACGACTATAATGCACCCACTTGCCTTCTTGAAGAGTAAACAAGGCAGTCACGTGACAGCCTCCTCCTCCAATCGAAAAGCTCGCTCGCTGTTGTGGCGTTGCACATTGCCTGAAAGCCATTTTCCTCCGCATTCTGCCTCTATTTTGCGTGATTTTCCTGTAGACAGATGAACAGTCATAAGCAGGGGGGTTTCGGTTTCCTGACAGGGGTTTAGCGCCATTTGGGAAGTGGGAGGGAGCAAGAAACCTGTCTGGAGAGAAAACACGCGGTCGCCATTAGTTCAACCGCAGCGGATTGCAGAGTACTGACTTTATTTCAGCGATAATCATGTAGCTTTTATAGATACGCTTTGCTTGACAGCGTGTTTTCATTGTGTGGTAGGTAATATACACTATCGGTTTGTTTAAATTAAATATAATCCTTCCTGTGACACAAAGTTTTTATTCTGCAGCGTTAACGGTAGCTGAAGTCGCTTGCCAAACTGTGTCGTAACTAGATTTCGTTTGAAGGCTTTTATTGCTAAAATGCTTTTTGTAATAAATACTTTCAACCACATTTCACCCATAATTATTAGAATTTGGCTTGTATCCCATTTAATTTCCAGTTATTTTGATGGTCCAGTATGTTTACCTGGAGAAAATACATCAGAAGATGTTGTGGGGCTGTGGTCAAACAAAGGGGATTGAACACCATCACCATTTGGCGATTCGTTTTACTTTAGGCATTTGTGTAGCAAAATAAAGAGTTAGTTCAGCTTTCCACCAGTGAAGACGATGTGTACAAATAAATATTCTCACGTCATTGTTTGACAAAAGATGTCTATTGTCTTCCATTTAAAACAAAGGCTCAAAACTGACACCCAGTGTAGATTCCATTTTAACTTCATCTTCATTATAAAAAAAACACGCGCTGATAGAATTTAAAATTGGATTTCAAATAACAAAGATGATCTGTATAATTTTATACTAATTAAACACAATCTTTTTTGTCTCTCTAACGTATGTATTTTTGTTAATCTGTGAATTTGATATACATACTGTATTATTGTACGATAACTTGTTAATGGATTCTTATTGTAAGTAGAAGTCCTTGCCGATGTCAATGCTGATATAAGACAGTGCCGATGTTATCACAAGCATTTATCCAACTAATAATGAACATGCTCTTCTAAAAATAGCAATCCAGTGCACTTCATGGGTCACAAATGCAATTGCATCATAATCAGCCAAATTCTTGCATCAAGACATACTGATTCTTTTGAAACGTTGAAAACCGGCCGATATATCAGCCCGGCGGAACAATCGGTCTGCCTCTAATTGTAACTTTACCACTTTGGTCAAAATCCTACAAATTGAAACGTTGTAATGTGGTTAAAAATCTCTTTTTACTATCCCCCCTTGCTACTGTACAATGTTTTGTGAAATAATTAATTTTGAGGAAAAAAGTGGGGTTTTTTTTTGTATCGCTCTAACAAAAAATCAGTACTGCATGCAAAAGGTTGAACATTTAACAGACCTTTACCCACACCACTGACCGAAGAAGGATCTATATTTGCCACGCTCTAATTAAAATGACTTGTAAGTCCATAAATCTACCAAAAGAAGCCTCCTCGGGATGCAAGACTGAGATGAAGAATCTCCGTTCTTTAGCGTAAATCGTGGACAGCGGAAATCGCGCACCGATGATTAATCGAGCTCAAGCACTCAAAGCAAAGCCTCTTTATATTTACTCTCCACAGTGTCTTGTTTGAGTATTTACTCAGACACTCACTGCTGTCAATAACTTGTCTTGCGTACTTTCAAGACAAAGACTGATGGCAGTCTCGCTTTCACCCGCGGGCTGTTTGCTCAAGGATTGGTTAAAAAAAATAATGCACTGCTCATTCAAAGTCAAGACACGCCTGCCACTTAAAATAAGGGCATATAATTACTGTGGTATTTCCCATTTCAAAGAATTTAAATTATAACGTTTTAAGAAAGAGATCATATTGTGAGCCAAAATTCTTTATGGAACCTTCCTGCCACAAGTCCTCCAGAGCTGCAGCACTGTTCACATATACCCACAATACATGCTTATTTTCATTAATATTCATTTCGTCCCAATGTTGCAAATTCTACCCTTCTTGAGTGAACGTGGCCTGTGATCTTGGGAATTTTCTAATTAAAGGAAGTTTGTTCCCTTGTCTTATGCCGCCGGGTCCATTCACTAAATCTGAAAAGGGATCTTTGATGTAGTGGCTCGGCGAGCCCATAACTCAGCGCCTCCGCCGGTACACAGCACAATTCTCGCTGAACTCTGCTTGAACCGCGGAGCTGGCGATAAATCATTTTTCTTTCTCGCACAAAAGCGCGCCGGTCGCTCTGGGTGTCAAGCCTTTTATAATTCCTCCCTACCTTCTGCGCTCTTGTGCTGCCTGACATAAACAGCTGCATAAAACAACGATAATAACAGCTCTTTAACCGTTTCATGCAAAGATGCGCTCTCGAAGTTCAGCAGCGAGGCAAACGTAAATAATGGAGCGATTAATGGAATGCGCAAAGGTCCAGTGCATGGGCTCTACAAACGCAGCCCATCAATGCCCATCAGATATCGTTTTAATCGTGGACTCTTGTTTTTAAGCTGTTTTTAAACATATTTTAAAACTGTGCGTTGAGAATTGCTAATATCTTCCTTGTTTGTTTGTTGATTGGCTTGATCACTGTGACATAGCCAATCAAATATCATTGTAATCATGCAAAACCATCACCTATGTTTTAAAAACATCATATTTTAAAAATGACGGTGATGTGTTCTTTGGGAATAAATAATATATATATTTTTAATTTGTATTCGGGTTTTTTTGTATTCACTTTATACTCCACGAACCTAGTCCATCAAAGCCTATCAAAAATCATGGACAAAAAGCTTTTTAAAAACGAAGATTCTTTGGGAATAAACAAGGACTTCTTTATTTTTATTTGTTGGTTTGATAATTGAGTATAATGCAAATGTAGCCCATCAATGCCCATCAGGTATAAAATCATAAAAACCGTCACCTATGTCTGAAGCTATATTTTTAAAACAAAGCTTTGTTCTCTGTGAATATATAAATAATTACCTTTATTTTTATTGTTTGTTATGATTTTGTTTTGTACTCCACAAACGTAGCCCATGAATACGCATCGGATATCGTTTTTTTATCATGAAAACCATCAGCTATGTTTTAAGCTAGTTTTTAAAAATGAAGGTGTATTCTTTGGGAATAAACAATGACTTTTCTGTTTATTTTTTTGTTGGTGTGATACTTTTATACTCCACGAATGTAGATGGGCTACATAGTATAAAGTTTAACTCGTAAAACCACAATATATGTGTTAAGCTAGTTTTAAAAGTGTTCTTTAGGAATAAATAATTCGTTTTTGTATATAGCTTGACAATTGTATACTCCACAAAAATAGCCCATCAAAGCCCATCAAATGAAATCATGTGAAACCATCACATGTGTTTTAAGCTATTATTTTAATAACAAAGCTGTGCACATTGGGACTAATAAAGTCTTATTTGTTTGTTTTTATTGGTTGGCCTGAATATTTTATACGTCACAAGTACGTTCTACGGTGAATGAGAGGGGCAATTTACATAACAACGCAATTACACATAAAAAAAACTAAAGAGTTTGCAAATATGAAAACAAATAAGTAAAATATAAAATTAAACAACATTTGTAAAACGAAACGGACAATTTAGAAAACACAATTCCAGAAAACAAATCCACCACAACAAATCAGACAAACCTGAAAGGGTGGCTATAGTTTGATTCTTGGTGTTGATTGGACGAAACCTCTGTCAATCTCTGTATGAGAACCGCGTGACGTAACAAGAGCCAATCGTATTTCCTCTCCATTATTGGATGCAAAACACACATTTTCTGCACACGATTTTTTCAAACAGGTATCTTCTTTTTCTGTTGGCGTTTCCTGATAGACAGATGTCTCGTCCAATCAGTGCTAACCAATCTTTTTCAAACGGTACTCTTTGCAATTCGTGTAATGTTGTTGTTACTGTATGTGCTTTTTTATTGTTAAATTATTTTATTGTAATAGTTTGTTTCAAATTTATGATATGAAGCCAAAACTTTCCAACTTTATCGCCTTGTTTGTGCGCAGATGCATCCTCAGTGTCTCGTGATGTCACGATCGTGAGAGCGGATTATATTACTGATTATATTGTTTCTATCTTCGGTGACGTGCAAAACTGAAATGATTAAAATGGCATTTTTACTTTTACTTTTGTTTATCCGTCAATCCGTGTTTTAGAAAATAAAAGGACGTAGTTTTTAGTAAACTATTTTTATGCAATCTTCCAATAAATAGTTCCAAGTTTGGACCAACGATCGAGTGGTCATTCTAGTTCACGTTGGTTTTATTTATTACTGTTCTCATTCATTTGTTTGTTTAACATGATTTTTTTTACTGAGTCATTGAACCTGTTGGCCAAGGACCATTCTTAATAACACATGGCATCTTAAAGTTGTAACGAACCTAGTTAAAGTAAATAGGTTGACTTTAGGCAACGTTAACAGCCTCCCAACAAAATGAGTGCCTTAAGAGGATTGTTTGAATTGCATACAAAACAAAGTATTAGATCAACTATTTGCACTATTTGAAAGTCGGACCGAGCTTTCAAAAACATACAAAATCATGGAATGTCAAAAATCCCAGAGAAACTAAAAGTATTATGTAAAAAAAAACCTTTAAAGCCACTGGCTGCACCTCATTGTAGTCAAGTGAGTGAATATTTTATATATTTTTTTGGGTGGTTGGGGGGGGGGGGGGTCGATATGGTTGTTTTTCGGCTTGCAAGCACTTTTTAAATTAAAATAGTTTCATATACTTAAAACCCCTGTCCGGTTCAAGCCACTCAGCGTGTCGTTCAGAAGCGATACTCCCTGCACGACTGGGTGCTCAACCGAGAAGATGACATTAATCATGGGGCGCAGCAGCACGTCTAGTGACCTCCTCATGACCGCATATGTTTAGACACATTGCAGACACCCCGGAGAACTGCACAAAAGACTCAATGCACAATTCCACATCTACACCGTAACACTGGGAACTTCGCGGCTGCAGCAAAAGTATCTTTGTTTTTGGTTTCGACATGACATTGAATCGGGCACACGTTTAGGGAAATCTGTTCTTTTTACACACAGAGATGGTTTCGGAATGATGGCTTATTGTTATCGTCAAATCCCTGCACCCATAAACATAAAAGAGAGACATATAATTACAAACTAAATAATCAAGAAGAAAATAAAATGATAGAAAATCATATTGTAGGATTTTTAATTGACCAAATGGCAAATTCCTGTTGTAAAATTAGCATTTTTTCATAAACCTTCATATAGAACCTTCTGTCAGAGGCTTCTCTGTCCTCCACTGTTTAAACTTGTTATCCGTATAAGACACACATCCACAACTTCAAACAGTCTCACTTCAAAAAGGGCACCAGAGACAAAATTGTAGACCCGCAGCAGGCTTGGAATGTCGCCGAGGTAAACAGCTTGGTGTTAAGGAATCAACTGTGGGAGAAAGTTCTTGATATACAAGACCATTGACAATCTGGGGCTTTACCAAACGTCAAGAACCATGCAGAGACTTCTGCAGACAGCTGAGACCAAACAGGGACTCATATCCTGCAGTGCTAGACGTGTCTACTTCTTAAAACAGTTCAATTAGAGTCCCATGATGTTTGCTAGAGAGCATTTGGATGATCAAGAAGAGGATTGGGAGAATGTCCTTTGACCAGATCAGACCAAACTAGAATGTTTAGGGTAAAACTCAACTTAGCTTGTCATCTTTAGAGGAGGAAATTTGCGAAGAAACTTCCAAAGAACACTTTAGTGTGAAGCATGGAGTGGAAACATCATGCTTTGGGGGTGCAAATTTCCCAGGAAAATAATGAATAGAGCCATGTATTGTTAGATTGTAAACCTTCCATAAGCAAGGGCTTTAAAGATGTCACTGGGTCTTTCAGCATGACAATGATCCTAAACATACAACCCAGGAAAATAAGGAGTGGCTTCATAAGAAGCATTATAAAACCAAGCCAGTCTCCAGATCTCAACCCCATAGAAAATATCTGGAGGAAGTTTAAGGTTTTTGTTTCCCAGCGACAGCCCCAAACATCAATCCTCTAGAAGAGATCAGCAGGACGAATGCCAGAAGACTAGCAGCACTGTGTGAAAATCTACAGAACAAAATCTTACACAGAAAGACTTACACAAAACAATGGCATCTGTCATTGCCAACAAATATAGATCAAATACTTATTTATTTACAATTATGTTCTTTAAAAATCATGAATGTGAAGTTTGTCTCTCATATTGTTAAAGTATAACTAATGAAAACCACACTCGTCTCTCCTCTTTTTTACATTTAAAATTTCTGGGTGACTGAATACTTTTTTTACACCTCTTATAACGCTTTTGTGGTGTATCTTGAGACGTGTCTCAGAGAAATAGTCACAGGTGGCCGCGACAAGTCTCTCAGAAACCTCGAGAGGACATGGCTGCACAGACCGTGTACTGAGTCCTGGCCCAAACGAAAGGCACGCATGCGCTTTTGAAGTACCTGACATCATTTGCAGATGTGCAGTATCCGCACACCTGACTTGCAATCTAAGTCTGTACGTACCTTACGTCACTGCGCTACAATCTGCAGCGAGCAGTAGTTGTTTTTATTTAGTTTTTCAAATGGCTCTTAGAGTTTCTTTGATTTTTTTTTTTTTTGCAGATATTAAATAATAATCTTTGGGCAAAACAATCTCTCTCTTCAGCACTATCTCAAAAGGTTGTACTCTTACTAAACTAAAAAAATCATTTTTCATTTAAATACCTAAACGAATTCCTTTTATTTCTGAGCACTGAATGTCTCCATTTATTTCCAGTTTAATCACAATCTTTTAATCTTCAAGTTTTTTTTTCGCCATTTTACAAATAGCGCTATTTTTAGCGTGTTCGTTCAGTGATTTCATTTGTTTTCGATTCAGTGCAACTGTTATTTCAGCTATTTATTTAGTTAGCAAACAGCAGCGTGTTCTTAAATCAATTATTATTAGAGTCGTGTGTTCCCTCTCAGGTTTGGTCATTACTCTTGGCATTGAGGTCACCTCGAGTGTAAAGGTCAAGGGGCAAAACATCTGAACAAAGATTATGGAGATCGTTGAGGTTAAATCATATACGAGTTTTCCTTTTGGATAAATTTGGAGAAAGGGGAACTTTTTTAAAGGTTACTTTTTAAATTTGGACATATATTTTTAAATGTCCTGATTTGGTGAGCACCACTCGCACCTTACTGGAGAATAACTTGAAATCTGACCCCGGATTCAACCCGGTTTCTTTTCGCGCTGTTCAGCTGCTCGCTTTACTCAGAAGAGCTCGTAACAAAGCCAAGAACCCGCACAGTTCACCACTAACCTAATTGCTTCGAGATGACACTTGTCTCACAAATAGTGAACACATCATTTTAAATAAAAATGCAAACAATATCGGGTTTATACTTTCCTCAACATCGAAAGCTTGTAAGTATCCATTTTTACAATTTAATTCGTAAAGAAGAAAAACTGTTAATTGCACAATTTTTTTAAATATTAGTAAGTTTTTAAACGTTTTTATGTAATGCACACTTTTTTTTTTTATTTCTGATGAGCACAACAATAAACAGTTCTCATAATAATGCATTTCTCGTTCAGATAATCTTTACAAAGGGCCATGGACGCAGCCTCCCAATCTCGAGCGTCTCCACTTCCAGAAGGTGATGGGGTGTTATGACTAAATTCCAAATGTTTTCGAATTTTTTTACACATATAAGCGAAACGCATTCACGTGCATTAAAAAAACACAATGACCAAAAACCATATAGCGTGAGTAAACACGTGACATTTTTACTTCATGGTGAGATTCTGTTGGAGACACACCTGTTAAATCTTTGGTCACTGTGATTTTACGAAAAATATTCGTTTAAAGTCAGTCATTTTTCACATGAGCTATTAAATATTTTATCGAATTGCCTTTTTCGAACTTTAAGAATGGATGTTAAAGTTGTAAATATTTTATTTGATATTTAAATGGAACTAATCTTAATGGCTCTCACTAAAAGCACGCAATAAATTTTATTTTATTTTAAAATTTTAAGCACACAAAGACTTTTAAACATAAATGGAAGTTCTAAAATGCAGGACTCAGCCTTATGTTTGTAAATCGATATGATTGTATAGTCTTCAATCGAGTGCAAAAATGATAGTCTGGGAAATAAAGGAGTCGTGAGGTGATTTTTAGCTTTTTTACAATAGAAGTAATCTTAAAGAAGACAGGTTTCCTCTGATTGGTCTTCGAATCTTCGAATGATGGCTTGTGAAATAGAACCACACAAAACAAAAAAAAGAGAAAGAAACATGCAAAACAAGTTGCTTCTCTAAGTTTGCAAGGAGAAGTTCCTTCTAAAGCAGACACCTGCAAGCCAGTTTTGCATCCTTTGTTACTGGAGGTTGCTGGTTTAAAAAGATATTTTAATGAAAATGCTTGTTGCCAGATGAGCACCTTATTTCAGAGTGTTCAAATTCTGAATGAAGTTGTGGATTCTTTGTAAAGGATCTGTTGGTATTAACTAAAGCCTTTAAATATATAAGAACATAATCATTCTAAAACATTCAAGAATTTTTTTCTGTTGGTTTGTATTTATTTAATTAAAATGGTATTGATTTTATTCTCAGATCACAGCCTCTTTTTACATTAGTAGAAATTATTTTAGGGACAAAATCTGCTTCTCACTTGCTCTAATGGAACAATGAGGAACTTTCAGAACTAACAGAATCTTTTTTAGGTCATTCAGCTACAAAACAAATGTAAGCAATACAAAACAAACAGCGTGCGACGTAAGGTGTTCAAATAGAGTTTCTTAAGGACTGCTGACTCTCATTGCAGGAGTCACGCGCTTGTTTATCAACAACAAAAAAATGCAGCTCAACTAAAGCTTCCAAAGAGGGTTCAAACTGAACCAGTGTCTACTTCTGCTTTGCTTCGGTGCAAAACTTGTTTTTTTCGAATCTCTAAACCTCCGTCGTGTACGTTTGGTCTCTGTCTGTTCTGCTTGGGTCCAATGAACATTAAAATCTGGTGACTAATCAAGAGATTTGAATGATTCATGATGAGGGGTCAGACCACACAAAAGGTTCTGTTGTTAATGTTTGGCAGATGACAGATAAAATATTATATTTTCCCTATTTACAAATGTTTTGCGTTTAAGATAAAACTTCTGATCTGTACCTATAAGCTCAGTTTTGGTTGAAAAAAAAATCTATCGAACAGTTATTTTTGTATTGATTAAATTAAAAAAAAAACTCTAATATTGAAGGTGGACCACAAGAATGGATGCCCTTGATGATACAGGTCATGTTTACAGATCTCAAAATAAAACACATTCAGCCATATTCGCCCCAAAATCACCCGAAACCGATGGCACGGTTGCCTCACGCGAGGGTGGAGAAAGGTACACGTTTAGAGAGCCAATGGGGTCAGGGGGTGGGAGAGGTCGGTCGACCCGGCCGAAATGAACCTAATGGGACAGAAAATGTGTCCTCGTGTTGAACCCAACTTTTCACAGTGGCCACAAACTTCAATAAAGTATCTTTTGAGCCTCGCGACATGAAGGCGACAGCGTCTCGAAAGAGACTGTCCGGGACGCGACGGTTCATTTCTCTCTGGTCAGCCACACAATGGACTGTGAATGCAGCTCTGCACCTCTTTTCAATAGCCTTCCCAAAGTCATGGCCAGGCCCAGATGATGGCCTTTCTTCTCATGTACGTTTGGATAAACTATCTGCTTAAACATATTTTGCAGCGAGCCCTTTGTGCACCCTGTACAACTTATTAGATAGAAGTACAATTGCTATAGCATGGCCGACGTGATTGATCGTCTAAAATCACTCGCTCCCTTTGTGCTTCTCTGCCCCCCACTCAGCAAGCCGTTGTGTAATCTTCATTCAAGTCAGGCTGACTTACATTCATCAATTACATTGCTTATGTTCTGTACGTTTTTTAACTGGTATCAATAGAACCGAATATTCGCAACGTTCATACATTATTGCGCCTATAAAAGCATGAAAACCCGTCACAAATGGAATTTGCAAGGGAACGTTCAACAGCAGCGTGCAGAACCATGGGGTTCTGGTTTGTTTTTGGCTTTTGCAGCGCCATTTTCAAAAGCAACAATATGCCACGTAAACAAGAATGAAGCCCAACTTTTAAAAGGGATTTCACCAAATTGCTCCAGAATGTTTGATTGATTGCAACGGAAAAGCAATGGCATTAATTGTAATTCATTAACGAAACACACACAAACAAAAAACCACTTTTCAATTTGGAAGTTGGTTAAAAAAAACGGACCATTTGTTGGACAGATTCTTTGCAAAAACACAACGTTAAACTGACGTTTAGATCACGTCAAACCCGTTATACTTTACGTTTAGGTCCAGGGGTTGACGTATTTCGATCATTGAGAGACAACTAGAATAATATGCACACATTTTTATTTCTAGGATAGGTCCTAAAATAGGCTCGAGTTGTGCTCTCCTTCAAAAAAGACGTCAATTTAACTGGTTCTCAACCAACAAGACGTATTGATTTTAACGTCTCGGTGACGTTTGCTGAGATACATCGAAAATGAAGGGCTCAAAGTGTTAAAGCTCAAAAATAATGTATTTGTCTTTTTAATAAATACGGGGTGGCAAACACCTAAATAATATCTTGTTTCACTTTCAAATATTCCCAAAACAACATTTTGGAAATGAAATATTTAATAAGTCACCAAAGTCTAGGTTTAACTAATTGACACGTACGTTTTATTGAGCACAAATACACTAAACTGCTTTTATTGCATCTCACAACAATCTGCTTTTTTAATAGCCTAAACACATTACAACAGAAACGAAATGAAGATTTAAAATCTTAACCTTTAAATAATCCTAACCCACAGCATGTTTAGAAAAAAAACGTACCATTCTTCACTATTCACGATAGTGTTTTCACAATACAAAAGGAAAACGTTTCATCTCTCTCAAGTGAGAAATAAATAGATTCGTTGTGCACTCCAAGGCAAAAAGGCCCTCAAATAACATTTGAATAAAATGTCCATAACCTGCTTTGTCCGAAAAAGAAACAGAAAAATAACAAAACAATCAAATATCACACTGATTCCGTTTCAGATAAATTAAACCCTGTTTCGCGTAAAAAAGAGAGAAAGAATCCATAGGTATCCGCAATAATCCATGCTATATACCATGCATTATATATAACTGTGGACTTAAAGGAACCCCTTTACGCACAATTATGAGACCTACGAAAACAAAATATATTATATTTTATAAATAATCAGTCATTTGCTCTTCCCTTGTCTCCAGGAAATTGTTCTCTTATAACCGAGTAATATCCTCGCCCCGCTCGGATCCGGAGAGGTCCTCGGAGGCTGCCATGGGGTTAGTGGCCGAAGCTCCAGCCGAAGAGCTTGTGTTGGAGCCGGTGGACGAAGAAGATCTGACTTTGGTATTTGGCAGCCTATGGTCTTTTTTCCACTTCATCCTGCGGTTCTGAAACCAAATTTTGATTTGCCTCTCCGAGAGGACCAGGGAATGCGCAATCTCGATGCGTCTTCGCCGTGTTAAGTAGCGGTTATAGTGGAATTCCTTCTCCAACTCTAAGACCTGCTGACGGGTGTAAGCAGTCCTAGACCGCTTGGGTTCGGCTCCATTGTAACTCGAGTTGACTGGAAAGAGGAGAAGCAAAGGGAAAGACAGAGCAGAATAGAAAGAAGGAAAGAGAAGCAGCGAGGGAAGGATAGGGTAAACAAGCGTGCTTTTCATTGAGAAACGGTGGCGACAGATGAAATGAGGGTGGGCTATGCAACATCTAAAAGTTGCCTTTCCATAATTAGGCTAAAATCACATTGGCCTCAGCTCCACGTTATTAATGCAACATTATAAAGCGTATAGTTTGCTCTGGTCCCAGGTCTCCCTCACTTTCATAACAAGAGAAGCCACATGGTGATACGACTGCCCAGAGTATACCTCGGCTATAAAATTTATGGTGGGTGTAATTACCAATGCCTAGTCGTAAATCCGCCTCAATTGTGCCATTTCAAAGGCTTCTATCCTATCGTAGCAGAGGCTGGCCAGGAGATGAGTGTAAAAAGGAGTGAGGCAGACGGAGAGAGAGAGTTTTAGGAGAAAGACGCGCAAGTTGCCTACCGGTGCTGACGTGGATTTTCTTCATCCATGGGTACACCACGGGCTGTTTGGCGGAGGCTGAGCTGTTTGGATGCTCCGGGGTGCCTTGGTTGCAGGCGGAAGATGCAGCTGAAGGGGTGGCAGGAGATAGGGGTAACGGTGGGGGCTCGCAGGAGGCAGATTGCCCTTTTCCGAGCAGGTGCCCAGCGTGGGGCAGTCCATGTCCTCTTTGGGTGTCAGGCTCGGGGATGCTTGCACAGTTAAACTGGCGTTCCTGGTAGCTCGCCCGCGGAGGGTACAACTCCTGGTGGTGATGCTGGTAGCCACTGTCCCTTGCGCGGCTGTAATATTCAGGGCTATGCTCGGGAATGTAGTTATTTTGCGAATATTCCTCGCAAGGAGGAAATTTCGGATCGATGTAGTTAGAGTCCATCAAATACGAGCTCATGATCATTAATTTCTGGAGTGGAAAATAATTTTTCTAGCTTTGTCGTTTTTCTGCTCCATAAAGCCCTCCTACTAGCGAGCAACCCTGTAAAGTTACTTTCACCACGTGACGCGTTGGCCCAATGGCATAGGGCGATGGAGTCCCCGGATAAGGAACCACAGCTTTCACAAATATCCCTTCAATTTTCCGCCATTGTCCACAAAGTCTCCAAGCATATCTCTTGCTCTCTCTATCTTTTTCTCTCTCTCTCTTTCCCTCTCTCTCTCTCTCTCTCTCGCTCTCAAACGCGCATTCACCATGGCCAAATATTTTAGCTTTTTATTGCCAATTTGAGCTTTCCTTAAGCATGGATTACTATCTTTCATTCATTTTACGATTGTAAGACAACTATAGGTTCAAATATAAGAACTGCGTTTTAAATCAAATGATCAAATGTGACATTTAGGACGTTAACCAATTATTATAGTCGCATTTTAAGACTAAATGTGCAGGTGAGAAATCTGCACCTGATTTCTCATCTCCTATAGAAAAATGTTGCACGTTTGTTATTGTTCTATAACTAAGCATTGAATTAGACAACAATAGATAGCTATTATATTTATATAGATGATTTAAATTTTTTTTGCTAAAGAAGCACGTGTAAGATTTGGTTTTGAATTAATAAATAATGCATTGAAGGTTCAATGTTTTTATTGGCTTGATGGTTCAGTCGTGGAGTACAGTTAGTTCAAACTCTACATTTGGGATGATAAAACCACAACATTTAAGTCACGTGTTTGGCATTCGTGGCTTTTACGTCGCCCATGTATTCCCGTAGAGACGTATTTGCGATTTTCATGTGTGGGACACAAATTCGGTTCTACAGGGTACATATAGACGACTATGTGAGGCGTTTCTTCCACCGGAAGTTCTTATTCCTTGAGCGTGACAGCAGTATTGGTAATTTTGCTGGGTTCATTTTCTCTGAAGGGTTCTCAGTGATCTATATTTGATCAAAATGTTACAAATCGTGAGGTGGTTGTTTTTATGTAAGAAACAAATAATTTAGCCCAGTTTGCAGACACATCCTCGCAGAAGACCTGAAATTAAGCGAGATTCTTTGTGGTGCATGGTGTGTAGTTTTATGGTGGAGGTATGTATTGTAAACAGCATTTGTGCTCAATATAAAATTCATCTATTCCTTTATTCGCATTTCTATAATCCATGAACTTTCTAAAAATGCGTTTTGAGTCAATAAACCCACTTAGAAAATAGATTTTTAAACGTATTACACGTGGAAAAGAGGAGACCACTTGAATATTCCGTGTCTCTGCCATTGTGCAGAATGCGGACACGTGACAGCAGTGATGAAAAATAAGTTTCTTTTGTTCCTCGGGGTTTATTGTGCACGCTATTACCATATGACCGCCCGGTAACCTGCAAGATCGTGCCCTGCATTTCTCTCTCGATTTAGCCATTTATAAAACACGAAACCAAGCTAGCATGCAGATTTTAGCTCCGATACTCGACAAACTTAGAGAAGTTCGTGTAGATGTTCTACACAATGTGTGTGAATAATTATGCATAATCAAAATGGACAGATCCTAACGAAAATGCTCTCATTTATAGGTTTTAGATTTTATAGTTACTATTCCAGAGAAAACAAACATGTCTGCAAAAATGAAAAAAAGTAGCTTATTTTTGGTTTATTTATTATATTATTTTATGTATTTTATAGGCAGTCCACTTTGGTAATTTTCTTAAAATGTAACATTTTGTAGGATTTTAACTATTGTTTTTTTTTAGATATTATTCTCTTTTCCATTTATTTCTTCATTTTTTCATGCAACTATGTCTGTTTCTTGTCAATCAAAATCTAAAAAAATATTTTTTATTGAATTTTTTTTCATTATTATTTGAATCCTCTTATATGCAACACGTCAAAGTAAATATTTGAAACTTTTTTATTTATTTATTTTTTGGAAGCTTTTTTATTGAATTATAATTGGTAGCTCGAATGTCTGCATGTGTCTCTAGAAGGAAGCACTGATGAAAATAAAATCTGGTGCTGCATGCTGGGTGCATGTAAATGTAAATATTTCCCAAAAAAAATTAACAACTTTGAAACCTTTATTGTACTTTAAACCCGGCGCCTGCTTCTGCTGTGAAATGTAAAAGAAGATGCTTTGGGGAAAAAATGCATTTATAGGTGACTTGCGGAAGTTCAGACTTTAGACTTCCATTAGTGCTGTTCCCTTGCAGCCAAACTTTTGCACAAAACCATTATTTATTATCTGAACGGAAGACAATCTAGATTTATGTTGAGGTAAAACTTGTAAAAACGCGCACCATCACATTAAAGGAAACCTTATCTCAAGCTCTAATATTTTACCTCGAGACCCTCCAGATGTGATGGGGATTTTTGTCCCACCCCCACAGGGCTGAACCCCCTCCCATTGTCCTCCACCCACTCTGCGCTCTAGTGTTGCGAGCGCATTTTAATATTAGTTAGACAGCCTGACCCGCATTTCACCCCTCGCGCTCGACTCCTTCCAATAGTTCACTGCCAAGGAGTTATTGATGAACGACAAGCGACGAATTCCCTCTGCTCTGCAAAGGCCTCGGATGCTGCATGCAGCAGGAGCAGCAGCTCAATAACTGTTTAGGATGGAGAGAAGCTGCTTGATGATGCATTTAGAGGAGATCCCCCACGACAGACAGACAGACAGAGCGACAGACAGACGTATAGAAAGGCTGTTTTGGACGCAGAATGTGGCAACTGTCCATGAGCAAGATCTATTGCGTGTTCGCTTGAACGAATGACATTTTACGCCTGTGTGATATTTAATGTTTGCCCTTTGCAGTCATTTTGAGTGATTTCATCTTCGAGCGCATATTTCGTGCCTTAAACATCGAGCGAATGTGACCCGATGATGCCTCATTATTTATGCATTTTTCACATTTTAATAATTTTTATTATTTAAAAAAAAAAATCCGGAAAGTGCGAGGCATCATTTTGATTACGTCTATGTGACGTACTTTTGACTTATGACGCATAAACGCTGTACAAGTTGGTGAAGGTAAAAGACAACAAACCATTTAAGCAGTACAGCAAAAGAAAAAAAAATCAAAATCATATAAACGAGAAAACATAAGTAAATAAATAAAATATTATGATGAAGATTAGAACAAAGATAGGACAGATTCTATGGGCGAAGATTGTCCAATAAAAGATGTTTTAAGTTTCAGTTACAGAAAAGCCTTGAATGAGCGCAATAACTTTTAATTTCTTTGCTTGAATATTTATATATATTTTATTACATATTATATTTTAAGCTTTGACAACAGTGTGGCCATTTCAAGGAAACATAATCTTAGTTAACATGGACCGAACGTGCAAACCCTAAACAATCTCAGATATTTATCATCTGTTGAGTTCACTTTATTATGTTTTAAAGTTAACTTTATCAGTCTTTTGGGTCACCATACATCTCCTTATGGTCTTGTCCCTTCGGTATTTTTACCTCATATTGGGTCTTGGTGCTCTAAAACTCCAAGCTTCAACCAACATCATTTAGATCATGTCGATGTGACATATTTTTGACCTTTATATTTTTTAGTCTCTATAAATGCTGTACAAGTAGGTATATTAAAAAAACAAATAAATAATTTGACTAATAAAAGTGGTTTGGTGTCTTCACCTCATTTGTCACTACCTTCAAACTCTAAAACTCCAAATTTCAAGGCAACCAACCACATAACATCATTTAGATCACATCTTTGTGATGTATTTTTGATGTTTATAGAGGTCTTTGTAAATGATGGGTTAAAGTAAAAGACAAAAATACTTAAGCGATATAAATAAAACATTTATATACAAAGATAGGGTAGATTTTTCCATCTGGGTGGAAAGAGTATGTTTAAGATTTTAAGATGTGAGGTTGCTAATTAAAGAGGTTTGAGGAAAAGCCTCGATTCCTTGGAACAAGCTCCCTTCCTTTCCACCAACTAATGAGGTATGTTCACCTCATTGACCTCCAATCTTTAAGACTCCAAACTTACAAGAGATTTTTAGATTGTTCTTTGTTTTTACAACTCACACATGTAAGTTTTGAAAGAATCGGGCTAAAAGATGCAGACTTGCTTACTTTAGATCAGAAAACTGCAAAACATACGATATGAAACATACAATATAACATAAGATATGTAAACTTTGCCATGTTCAAGACATTAAAAACAAATGAAAGAAACTTTAAATGACCTAAAATGGCAAAGAAACAAAGCACATTATATCATTATATTCGCTGTTGTTAATTATATAAACTTTTTTTTATTTTTGATTTCTATTGATTTCTATTATTGATTTCTATTTCTTAACAAGACATAAAGGTAATGAAGATCTGATCTAAATATAGTTCCGTTTAGTTCATGGAACTATAGGGTTGCATAAGGTTTGATGCTGTTTTGTTTGTAGCAATATAACCTTCAGCTTTGATATTTTAATATTTTCAGCTTTGCTGCATCAGGTCTCTTTGAAAGCTTTTTTATCAAATATTAATTTAATTTTTTGTTTCAGATTTAAGTGATATGTTCATTTAAATGCGAGACTATTTGCTTTTGTAACTGACTTGACCCTTTTAATTATCAGGTAAAGAAAGTGAAAATGTAAATATAGAGAAGAGATAAAAAAGCAAGTTAAGCTTTTCTATAATGCAATGGGTTTGGTGGATTTTGGAGGTGGTGATACTTAAAGTTCTTACAAATATCTTTCTTTCATTCAGAAAACTTGGCAAGAGGTTGCCTTGAATGTTGAGGCATTTCTTGTTTATATTTTACAGTGTTTTTTTTAAATAGTGCTTGTTAAACAATTACACGACAGTTTATAGCTTGCAAGTCAAACTACAGGGTCATGCATGTGACTATTGTCAGGGAACACTGCCCTCTATGTTTCTCAGCAGCCAAACAAGACCAGACAAGAACAATAACCTTGTTCAAGAAAAAAACAATGAGACTCACCCGTATGGCTTTCCCTGCTTTCTGTCACCAGCAGCTTCCAGGCGCTAAAGAGAAAAAGCACATTCAAATGAATGAAATCTTTGCCAACATTTTGTCACTCTTTAAACATGTTGCAATGACACTAAAATAGTCGAACACCCTGAAAACTTCCAAATTAAAATGTTTGTTTGTTTGTCTGCCTTCTCTTTGTCTCCCACTGAGGGTGAACTGTCCAAAGGCATGAACCCTTAAAGTAGGACAAGGCCTTAGTATTTAGCACAGGTTATTTTCAGAACTATTTCCTTGATGAATGCGGTTATTTTCGTATGGGGCACCAGCTAAAATGAGTTGCTACTTGCTCGGGTTAACATGGCAGCGGCTCAGAAATCTTTGTGAAAGAATGCGGCTTGTTTGCTTGCTTCGGGTTTACTGCCTCAAAGAATTTCATTTTAGCAACAGCGTGTAATTACGTGCATGCTGCGAAGCAGGGCCGCAGTTCATCATTCAGATGAATGGCTGGGATATTCTGATGTGAATATTAACCTTTGTGTAACCCAGACAGAAATGAGTTGGGTAAATATGCGTTTTTATTTCCTGTACCTGCACCAGTGGTAGGATCCCACTTGAATGATGTAAAAAAAAAATGCAATGATGTATGCTTTAAAGCAAGACAAATGTAATATAAATAATCAAACTCTGCTTTAGTGATGGTGAATAACGTTTCATCATTAACTTCAAACTAAAACACAACTATGGAGTGTATTTTCTACCACATCTGCACTGACGAGGAGACCCAGGGCAAATGTAACACGGGGCAAATGTAACGTAACTTCCATTTCTCAACAAACCAAATAAGCTCCGTCCCCAAACATGCTCATTTCATCCATTCTGTTTGCCTGCCAACCTATTTGAAATTTCTTCAGACAAAAACTTTCTTTTTGAGCAACTAAATATCCATGTTAGACCCTTTCCTTTAACACACAAGACCCGTAAATGACCCGTAAAATTAATTTATCAAAAGACACAACACACCAAATCATTTGTAGGCTCACAACTGATAAAGCTGGCTGAGTCCATTGACTCTACGTTGTCTCGTATTTTAGATATAAAAGAATATTTTAATTGTAGTTTTCTGAAATTAAATGAGTAGAAGACTGAAGTGATGATCTTTGTCCTTGCAAAACTCAAGAGCTCCACAAACATGATCCAACTGCCAGAAATCCAGGGGTTATAATGGATTCTGACCTGTGCCTGACACAACAGATAAATTCAGTAGGTTTAATTCGTGTTATCACCAAGTTAAAATTATTTTTTATTTTTAGCGATCTGGAATTTTTTTTGTCATCTGGTCATACATACATATGCTGTTATTGTACTGTACTGTAAGTTCAACAATTTCAAACCATGCAAAACATCACCACAAGGCTAGAAAACACGATCACATTACACCTATTCTAGCCTCACTACACTAGTTAAATGGCATCGGTCCATCATATGTCACAGCTGCTCTCTCTCCTCTAAAATCCTCAAGAGTTTTTTGGTCCTTGGAGCTGCTAGTGGTCCCACGCACTAGATTGAAGGGCATTTGCAGTAGACCAGAGGGGTGTGGGAAGGCCACAGCTTAGCATCCTTCATGAGACACACCTGATTTCACTAAATAAGCTCTCCTAGGTTTGTTTGAAGCTTCCAGTGTTTGAAGCAGAGCTGGAACTAAAACCAGCAGGGACTGAGGCCCTCCAGGAATGACTTTGCCCACCTCTGCCCTATAGACTATGGAATGCATTGCCACCGGAAACACGCCATTCTCCAAACCTTGAGGACTCCAGACTCACTTTTATTCACTGGCATTTTAAATGCGTGGTGTTGAGGATTTTTGAATGTATTTTGAAAATGTTGTTTGCATGTAAATGCTTTTATTGCTTACATTTTGTGTATCTTATAGGTGTATTTTGCCTTTTTTATGGTCAGCACTTTTGTTGCAGCACTGTTGTTTGTAAATCTGCTCTAAAAATAAAATTTATTTACTAAGTAAAATCTAATGTTTTTTCTAGTGGGGTGTCATTTTTTATGTTTCAAAAATAAGGTTTTCAGGCCTGTCTTTGATGAATTTTACAACAAATACCAAAGCGAACATAAATAGTTCCTGAAAACTTGCCTAATTAGGGGCATAAGTAACATATTGAAAATTTGTTTGATCACAATGCACAATGTTTTTGTATATAGCTTAAATGATATCTAGCTCAAACAGTTTATTTATTTATTTTTCCCAATTTGTTAGCCCTTTATTTAGAAAAGATTGTAAGTAAAGTTAAAAGGATACTATAAACTGTAATCATTTTTAGTTGATAGAAGCTTTCCTGGCTGCAAACCTATTCAAATGTCAAGCAAAGAAATTAATCTTTTTTATTATTCATAGTTTTAAGCAAGTTTTTAGTTTTTACAAGTTTTAATTAAGTTGCTACCTCAAATCTGTTTAAAAGTGTCACAGTTGTCCTTTACTAAATATCTTTATTTATTTACACTGTTTGCGTTTTGTCAGTGTACACTATGTTATCTAATGCATGAGTTTCCTGAGATTATTACTCTTTTTTTATAATTAAATAAAAGCTTATCCAACATAAGAATGCAGACACTGTTTTTATGTTGAACTGCAGCAGAAATCCCTGCACTCAAAAGATTGTTAGTCTGTGAGCATAAAATGGAATTATTTCCAATTCCTCTCCTTTCTTTATTCGTCTTTGTATATTGGAGGAAATGACTGACTTTCTTCTGTTAGCAAGTCATTGTGAGAGGTCAGAAAGAGCCTAGAGAACAAACAGAGGGATATAAAACTATTGCCCCCTATTGGCTGCTAATGTTCTGACAGTTTTCAAGGACTTGAAAGATAATGGACAATACATTTTTTATTATCTTAAGCTGAAACAAAATGGATCTCAATAGGTGTTTATGGCTCCGAACTTATGTTTCCTAGAAAAAAACTTGAATATCTTTATATTCCAATAACCATTTTTTTGTCACAAAATTCTTGTGTTTTTTGCTTCTGATTAGATTAGATTCAACTTAAAAGTCATGTACAAGAACAAGGAAATGCAGTTTGGGGTTAAACCGCAAGTGTTGTAAAGTGGCGGATATAGGTGTGAGATACATAAAAATATATAATAAGAAAAAATAAGATATTTATATATTTCTACTATGGGTAATATTAACGATAGGAGTTATATGAATAGGGTTTACAATAGATATTTTATCTACATACAACTTGGAAAAAAGCTAAATGGATAAATGATAAAAGTGCACTATAAATGTAGCATCACTTGAATTCGAAGTTGCATTATTTAAACATTTCAAGTGTCTCAAATGGCATCAGTGTGAATGCTAAAGCTACAAAGTTAGCGTGCATTGTGTTCTTCACTTTTATCAGTGCGCTGTATACATTTAATATTTTCAAAAACACAGGCATGTCAAGATTGTATCAATGTTAAATAGCATTTAAGCACTATACACATTAAAAACTCTATTTATTGCTGTGCTGGAGTATTTTACGTCAGTAATATAATCAAAAAGGGTTCAATTGTCACTGACATTTGTTTAAAATATGGCCTTACATTTAAAAAAAAAACAATCAAAAACTTTACTAAAGAATTGTTAACCAATGTTCAAAGTACATTTAGCTCCATTCAGAGAGAGAGTAAAAACACTCAGAATAGGGTTGACGTTACTCGGGTGATGAGACTATTTAAGTATTATTGATCAGTAGTGATGATGAGCATTTGTTATTAAAAAGTACTCATAGAACAATAATACAGATACAAAAGGAAAACAACATTTTATTAACAGATTTGGGGAAAAAAAATCAGTCAATTTAATTCTAGTAGGACTAAAAAGACTCTGAGTAGTGTTCATTTAACTCTGGAATTTTACCCCACAGAAATGTTATTAACTCAATTGTCTCTTCTCAATTTCAATTTTGGGCTCAAAATTTTAATCAACTTGGTCAACTTCAGTCATCTGAACTTTAGAATAATTTCTAAATTACGGAACTCAAAACGGATGGATAAAGGATATAAAGTATATGCACAGTTTTTATCAAATAAAATTTCAACGTAAACTATTTGTACTGTGTATCTTTTACAAATTATGTAAAATTTATATATAAATGAACAGCTGTGGGTGGACTGCCAACAATATTCTGATTAAAATGGAAGTGGGGTGAAGTACATTATTCAATATTTGAGGAACATTTTAGTTTTTGAGCTTCTGAAACCTACAACAACTTTATCTCAGCTGAACATTAGTTACTTAAACTGAAGTATATGAAAATAACTACACAGTAAAATCCTAAGAGTTAAATTAACTCTACTCAGAGTGTATTTGGTCCCACTCTATATAGAGTTAAAACAACTCTGAAGGAGAGTTATTTAAATACGGTAAGTCTATTTGAACTAGACAGTCTTTTTTTGTCTGTTTTTACTCTTTCTGGAGTGGACTTGGTCCCTCTCTGAATAGTTAATATTTAGTTTGCATTTTCCATGCAGATTTGGAAAAAACATGAAGAAAATAGATTATTAAATTACTCTTTCTCAGAGTCGGTTTAACTCTATATAGAGTGGGACCACAATATACTCCAAGTAGAGTTAATTTAACTCTTAGGATTTTACTGTGTATGAATACTTCTTTTGAGTTTGATCAATTTCATTAAACTTCCTCTTGTGTTAAGGTCAGCACTGAGCCATTTTAAATGCAAAAACAATAATCAAATAAAATGTGTTTGTTGCATCAACGCTTTGTTTTTCATTCGTGTGAGGTGCATTTACTCATTTGAGGTAGATTGTCAAGGGGTACACTGACAAAAAAAACAACAAAAAACTATATTTTCATGGATAAAAAAGCCCCCCCCCCCAAAAAAAAAAAATAAGCTGATTAATGGGAATCCAACCCAAGAGATGATGAGCAAGAGCCAACACAAAAGAAAGCAATATTAAGCATTTATAGTTCCATTATAGAATCTAAAATTTAATAAAATTGTTCAATAATCTTAAAAAAATCTCTAATATTCTATGATTTTGTTCTAGTTTATACAGTTTCTGAACTGAAAATGTTGATATTTTCCCTTTTCCTTTGCAATGTGGTATAGCATAGATATGTGCAGCTATAAAGCTCTTTCACTGCACCAGTTTGGTGAGCATTCATTTATGCTACATCCTCACCCCTAAACCAGTGTAACATTAGTAACCGTTGATTACTGTCAAATTACAGGGTTTAAATTATAATAATTTTGATTCATTGTCATCTTTTTAACAGCTGTTGCCGGTCAAATGTAAAGTTATTTGCATGTAAATGCAATTTTCTTAAATTAAAATGATAGTAATTTTATAGGAAATACTGGTATATGTATAAAATGGTAGAAATATGGTTAATCACATTATCAATCTAATCCCAATAATATTGTGATTCTCAAGCACATCAACGTTTAACACATTTTACAACGAGTTAAGATATTATTAACATTTGATTAATTAAGAGACCAGGTAGCAAGGAGCACCTGAGCAATCAACAGAAGAGCTGTGGCTGTAGTGATGGATATTTCCGTAAGCCAGTCATTCAACAACATGGCTGAACCAACCGAGAACGCCCGGCTGCAAGGAAATGTTAAGGTTCTTAATGTAACCCATCATCTCATCTCTCTTAAGGTTCTGTGTGAATCCAGAGAAAGACATTCAGAGTGTGCAGCTCCTCCTCAAAGTCATCAACTGAGAACATTGGTTGTCTTTTTATTATTTAATTAAAGCATTACAATGAATGCAAAAAAACATTATTTTCATTAAATGTCGGATGTCAGAGCACGATAGACGCCCTGCCTGCCATTACTCCTTATCCTTATGCAGGTGCACTGTAAAAATATCTGTAAATTTAACAGCAAAATACTGTTTAAATGCTGCAGGAAAAACAAAACTTAATAAATATAGAATGTTACAGTTAAAATCATATAAAAATACAGTTTATTGCCTTAAAATAAAATAAAAAATACTGTATTATCTCTAATAGAAAAGACATGACTTCTAAATGTTCTAAAATATATTTTTGGATTATTTTAGTAGGAAAGCCACGCAAGCATTTAGACAGCTGAATCATAAAAACATGGTTACAAAATGGAAAATTCACAGTAAAATCCTGTAAATCCAAAACTGCTACTGTTTATTTGGTGTTAAAGTTCACAGCTGTATTTATTTACTGTAATTTTTACTATTTATTTTTTAAATTAACCGTAGTTACTGCAGCACGCACCTTTCAATTCTACAGTTCCAAACTGTAAAAAAAGACAGTCATGAACCATACAGTTTATGATCTAAATCTTTGAACTGTACAGGTATAAATGGTTATATATAGCAACAGTTTAAAAATTGTTAAAAGTTAGTAAAATCCACAAAATTTAAAGTGCAATCCCGTAAAATCAACAACAGTGTCACCGTATATTTGACGACAAAGTTCTGGCAACTATACAGCTGTGGTTTATTTAACTTGTGTTATCAGCTTAAAATGTGTTATTTATTATCTTTTTTTTTTATTTAGCTAATTTGAAAGCTGATTAAGCATTCACTATATTGCCGCTTTTTTATACATTTTTTACTTTTTATATAAATGTTTTAAAAAGATATTCAACAAAAACAAGAAATGTTAACCACATTTATTACTTTTTACAAATATTATTATTATAAACTAAAAAGAAACCAAATTAATAGCATTGTATCTTTTTAAGTTTTGTAAAATGTAATGTATGGTTCAGTTTATTGGTAGAAATTTTCATTTATTTTTGAAATATATACGTATTTCCATAACTGTAACTACGTAAATAATACAAATTTACATAGCAAAATACAAATTTATGCTGACAATTCACGGTTTTACCTGTATTTTATTGATTTCAAAGACGCTCTCTTTCCCTGCTGTGTTCCAAACAGGTTTTCATCTCAAATAAAAGGAAGGAAATGCCCTAAAACATAAAAGATCTCCTCCCAGTGCTCATCAACAAAACAAACAGCCATTTCCTTAAGAGAATATGCCTGCAGGAAAATATTTAGGCAAGTCCTGGAGTTTACAGCTCAGCATTTTTTGCGAGCAGCAACTTTACAAGGCGGAAGAACTCTGTAAAAACAGATCTTTATTTTATTGTTTTACAAGACATTCAACACTGTCAGAGACAGAGGAACCCGTGAGAAACAGATGGGAGATATTTGCAGATCTGAAACCTTACCCAACTCAATCGTGGTCTTTTATCGGAGGAAATAATGTCTCATCCCAAGAAAATACTAAAGCAGTACAAGGGCATTCGATGGATGTGGTTTCATCATTAGTTTGAGATACATAAAAGGAACAGAAATGCTGCACAGGTTTAATTCATGCATTGTCTAGAATCTTCTAAAAACGTCGAGCTACATCAATAGCATAATTTCACCTGTGTGAGCCAAAGCAGAATCCTACCAAAATATGAGCTAATGGGCTTTTAATCATTAAAATCTCTAATGAAAGTGTGCTAGGAAGAACAAAACAGAGATTTCTAATGACAAGAACAATTCCAAGAGGCTTTATTTTAATGATGTGCATTTCTTTGTGGGTCATGGTGGATCAAATAGTTCAGTCGTAACTCTGAATATTATTGTCTTTGTGCTAAAACATGATGCATATACACTAAGCTGCTTCTTTGCATCAATAAGAAAATGTAGATTTTTAAAAAATCTTTAAAAAATAGTTTTTAAAGTATTGTGCATTGAATAAGAGGCAACCCCCAACTCTCCTTTAAGATGCATAAAAATGACTGAACCACAATTCATTGAATGACCACTTGGGTCTGGAGTCAAACAGCAGATCCTCATTCATATCCAGTTTTTACTCGAATGGTTGAGGTTGGAGTGGCACGGTGGCGCAGTGGGTAGCACTGTGGCCTTCCAGTTAGAAAGTTGCCAGTTCGAGATGACCAGCATACGCCCATGACCCCAAAAAGGGAATAAACAGGTTGGAAAATGAATTAATGAATGGTTGGGGTTGAATTTTGTATTACTCAAAGCTTCCTCTAACAGACAATGTGGATAAATAAAGTGATATGTAAAAAAATATGCATTGCTTGAAACATGACTGGGTTATAGTGACAGTTAATCCAGACTATTTCAGATCCACTGGGAGTATTTTATTTCATTTTGACAGTTTGCAACATAATCCAGTGGAGTGAGATGGACACGCATTTGGTTTACGCCTCAGATTGGGTTTCGTTAAAAGCCCTGCACAAGTTACACTAACATTTTTTTCTAGCAGACAGAACATAAGATCTGTGATTGGTGTGCTTTGTGTTTCTAGAGTGAAGTCATACATATCCGAGTGCCTCATTAACACAACAAACACAAACCAAATCGCTAAACAACTGTTTGAAGACGAGCTGAATACAAAGATTGTCCGATAATTTATACAACTTAGGACAGGAAATCAAAACACAAGTGAAGAAGTCACAAAATGGAAGCAGCAATGAAACACCTCTCTTTCGAAAACGTATAAAGTTCTTTTTGCATAGGTAAAGACTTTTCAGTGTACAGAGGAAACGTGTACAGGTTAGCAAACAAAACAATCATAACCCAGAAAGCAGCTGACTCCAGGCCAGATCTCAGCATTACAGTATCCATTTATAAAATTAGTAAAATTAATCATTCCAAAAACCAGTTTTGGCAACAATCAAAAAGCAAACTGGGCCATATCGGTATAGCGAGTGCATTGAATACACTGAAGCTGGCCCAAATCTGGTTCTGGACTGGCTAAAACCAGCAAACTGGAATGCACATCTGGTCCAAAGCTGGCCCAGTTCTGGCCCGAATATGAAAAACTAGCCAAAAGACACAGACACAGGTCTGTTATGCAGAGATGGCCCAAACAGTTTTTCCATCTGGGAATAATCTCGTCAGATGATCAGCGAAATGAAAAATAATTACAAAGGATTTTTACCTGGCAAAGATGATCAGAAATAACCAAAACGCTTGAAATAATACTTTTAACTTAACATTTAAATCCACTTTAAACTTACGGGGGATTGTGGGTATTTTCAGCTGTTGGAGTGCCCATTGATATGCATTGCAGAATCAAACCGGAAGTAGTTAAGCACCGGGGGGTCGATGGGGAACTGGTTTTATGCTGTGTTTTTCACACACTTTATAGTGCAGATTGTGACGCACTCGTATGACGCCTTAGTATAACTCGGGCTTGAAGTTAATCACCAAAATCTGAAAAATGTTCCATCCTTTTATTACTTTATATGTAATAATAAAAAATGAAATGCAATGTTAATGATCATTTTCTTAAATGGAAATATGACCATTGTATGTATTTATTTAATTACAGCCTTAAATGTAACAAATATACTAAATGTAACAATTAATTCAGCTAATGCATGGCTCCTGTTATTATTATTAGAAACTTGTTGAAATGAACATGATTTAATTATGTCACCCATTATGCATGTGATCAAATCAAATAAACCGGAACTGCTCATTCACATAAAGGGAAGTCAACTGTATTCATTCTAATTAATAAGACAATCAAAATGTGCAATTACACGAACTGCCAAGCTCATAACTTTGAGTGTAAATCATACTCCAAACTGTAAACAAATTAAAATTGTAATAAAGTTAAATATGCGCAATATTGGTACCATTTCTACTAATGGTAAAATTCTGTTCACCCAAAAAATAATCAATTTTTGCAATTTACTTCTTTTATGTGGCATGTTACATGTTTGATTTGATTAGATCAGATTCACATTGGATGTTGATTTTTTTGTTGCTGTTGAAATTGTATAACGATTTAAAACGAATTATAATTATTTGTGCCGATCTGAATATTTAATATCACATCTGTTTACGTTTTAAAATGTTCTTATTTTCTGTAAACTTTATGATTATAATACATTTTCATCACTAAAATTAGGTTTTACATATTCTTTTGGGGACTTTTAACGAGTGGTTTATCTAATATTTTTTTTAATCGTATTTAATTTTATAAGTACTTAATTATGTCGAATCTACTTTTCAATTACATTTACATTTTTTATTAGGATTCCCTTAATATTTCATAGTAACGTTTTAGAGCAGCATTTTTCTGAAGCATCGTTTCACAGATTAAAGAGAACACCGCGGAAGAACAGATTAATTTCGTGTCCAAGCACAACATCATTAAGGAAGATAGGCCTTCAACTCTCATTATTATTTTGGCCAAGTAGAGCCTCATCAAATTCATGAAGACCTGAATATCCGGTGGTGAAAACCCACACGCAACAGCGGTCAAAAGTCATGTGCTTTGCACAAAATACATTTCCTCCTTTTCCTTTGAAGCATTTGAAATAATTTCAGATATGCTGTTTTTCTTCGTTTGCTTCATTATGAGACTCTCACCATCCTCTGCCCTGTACATGACCCCAAGCACATCAGCAAATCTTCTTTGCCCTGCACATGACCCCGCGTTATGTCCCATCGAAAGATCTATGTTCTCTGCTCTCATCTACAAACCAATACGATTACATCTCACACTCGCGAACTCATCCACACAGCGCTCTTTTAGGTGACTCAATCTGCATGAAACATATTTAATATAAAGAAGGAGCCATTAATCATGCACGCATTGTACCTTAAAACAACCGTTTAATCGACAAAACAACACAAATTCTCATTTTCCGATCTGAAATGTACCAAAGCTGCACATTTTACGCAATTTGAATTTTGAATTTGACGCAATTAATCCATGCATTATCGAGTTATATCCTTGATTAACTCCCGAGGGTGTTTCCAGGGAAAGCCCATATTTAATTATAAAGAAGCAAACAAGATTATGAACTTACTGCAACCGCCTGGGATCCATTTGGGAGCACGAAAAGAACTTCTCGAGCCCCTGACGCGAGCACCCCGCACTAACAGCCTCTAAGCCCTTCTCTCCGAGATAAGAGTAGCCAACAGCTGCGATTACGGACAGTTAACGTTATATATGATGTAAATATATTGAGGGTTTGTCAGGTCTTGCAGGCCATAAAACCCTCTTTAATGACCCCACGTGCTCTTCCTGCACCACTCACCAGTCCTGCTTTGAGCAATTGGCATAAATAACCATCAAAACTTCAAAATACGTAGCAGAGGGCTAAAAAAAAGAGGGCTTTGTGTTAAAAGCAACATAGTAAGCACAGTACCTGACCCTTTCGGTCAGTACAGCGAGTTTAGAAATAGAGAGAAGCATTGGAAATGAGTCTTCAAAATAGGTGAGTGATTCTAAAATGAAAGCACAATTTTGCGTATGAGTTTTCTTTGTATGCAAATGAGGTAAATTGTTTTAATTCGTATTAAAGAATACAATGAAGCCTGTATTAACGCGCATTCCATCGATTCGCTAGCACAGCGGGTTGGGGAACGTGCTAATTTAAACTTAGCTTTAGCACATGGATCAAAATCATGTTTCTATTCGTAAATAACTTTTTTTAAGTAGTAGCACTAGCAAAAGCTGGACATCTCAAATTAATTAAATTGTGAGCACATATAATTGATCACATGCTAAAAGTCGACTTTAAAGCACAATTTTAAGTGCGTAAATGGCATTCATTTGTATTAACCTGTGTTCAAAGTATTTTAGCTCACTAAGAAAACATCTACACACGTTAAAACGTACCAAGTTAACCTTACCATTCAGCACAGAGAAGAAAGCATCATTCTAGTGACACTTTTCAATAGGGAAACATGAACATGTAAAATCAATAAAATTAGATGCTAAAAAGTCGATTTTAAAGCGTTTTTATCCAAAATTGCTCTATGCAATGTTTGTGTAAACTTCCGCAGGTCTGTTAGAAAGGAAACAGTTGTCAGTCACTGATGGGTGAGAGGAAGTGCTGTAAAAGTTTATTGGGGCCATAAAGTTTTATGTGCCTCCGTTTAAAGGCTACTGTAAATAAGTGACCGGAGCGTTAAAGTTCAGTCGTGTCTCATCACTGGATGAATGCACACACTGGTGCCCGAATAATTAGCTTTTAACATTAATTCATTAATAGCTCTTGCAAAACATTATTAGCTTTGTGGGCTACTAGATAGAAAAAAAACATTCGTCTTTTCTTTATATGAATTTCACTAAATACATCCACCAGATTTTGTTAATCAATCTTTACTGACTGCACAATAATTAGTGAGGCATAAATGCATATAGGAAGGATTAAAACATGCACTTTTTTCAGTCAAAACTCGTGTGCAAGGTCATTTAGCACAGAGCAAGAAATAAACCCTACTCAGATAGCATTTGATCCCCCTCTAGACAGAGTTGAGAAGTGTTTATTTATTTTTAAATTGATTTAAAATTCAGTTCCGTTGCTGTTTTCCTATCAACAACAGGTGCTCATAAACAATTCTTATTTCCCCGCGATAGCTAGCAATCGAGCTAATTTAACTCTATTCAAAGAAGGACCACACGACTTTTCGGAAAAACCAAGAACAAATATGTCAGAAAAGAATCCCCCAGAATCACAAAAACTTCACACAATGTCTGTTAGCGACGGGTTGCAGACATACACAACATTTAATTTGAAACGTACACGGGGTTGCATCATCATCATCATCATCATCATCATCAAGAAGTGCAGTTTACATCCTTGTGGAACAAATAACAAAAAAAATACATTTCCAAATTCTGTAAACCACCAAACAAAGCACCACCGTTTTGCAGGCCTTGGAATATTAATGACAAGGGCAGACAATAAATAGTGAAAACATGGTAAGATTCACATGGAACAGCAGTAAAATGGAAGACGTTAACAGTTGTTTTGCTCCAGTGCAAGGTTGCCATTAGCTGTTGCACCACATTATTCACAGTCCTCCTTTAACTTTCAACTTTGAGTCCTTCTTCCACTTCATGCGACGGTTCTGGAACCATATTTTAATTTGGCGCTCGTTCAAGCACAGGTTATTGGCGATCTCGATTCGTCTGCGACGAGTGAGGTATCGGTTGAAATGGAACTCTTTCTCCAACTCCAGAGTCTGGAAGCGGGTGTAACTGGTTCGTGACCTTTTACCGTCAGACTCTAGGGTGGCATCAGAGAGACACTGGGTTACCCATCCGTCCTCATGCATGTGAAATTAACTTTGAGCATTGATGAGGTCATGGCGAAATGTGCACAAACTACAATTAAAAACAAAACAAGGGACAGGTGGAATGGTGAACATACGTATTTATTCTCACATGCACATCACACAATGAAAAGGCCATGGCATTACACGCGGAGAGAAAACAGTTCGTAAAGCGGACCAAATAAAAAGGATTCACGTCGCTTAGTATTTGTTTTACAGCCCAAGCGGTGCTGAGTGCAGCAGAAACCGGAAACACCAGTCCTCCGTGCCAAGTGTCCAAGCAAAGAGTCCCAAGAAACTCCACTTTACTTGAACTCCCTCTAATTCTTAAAGCAACAAATAATTCTTAAATTACGCTTTGAATTTTTTTGCCTTTCTTAAACAATTATTTCCACATCAATTTGACCGCAGATCACCTCTCCGCAGTAACAGGACAGCTTTACGAGCAATAGATGCCTTTGTCATGAAATTTACGGCCGCTAGTTTTATTATTTCCTCCGTTTGGCCTATAAAACTCAAGAGGGGAAAATATGGAGCGACAAGAAGATGCAATGGCAGGGATGAGAAGCGTGCAGTTCCTTTTATCCCAAACAAACTTTAAGCGACACTTTACCGTGGCTCACGTGCAGCTTAGTCATCCAGGGAAAAATCTGCGGCTGGTTCTGACGCGAAGTCGAAGAGCTCTGTTGCTTCATCGCTGCACTCGTCTCCATTTTAACATCATCTGACAAGCTTTTCCCCGCGGGCTTCTCCAGAACGTCCATGTTCCCCTCGGCTTTGTGACTGAGGAGTCCGTGACTGAGGGGGCTGTACCCGTGAGAGCTTGTAAAGCTCCGGGAGCCAAGAGCTGAGCAGGGCTGAGCCCTCTGCACGGTGCTCCTCGCACCCTCACTGACGCTTATCACCTCCCGTTTCAAAGAGCATGGCATCTGAGAGCTGAAGGATCCACCGAGATCAAACTCTTGATACGCATAAGCAGACTCGTGGAAGTCAGAGGGACCTCCATAGTTACCAAAAGTGTGCATTCTACAAGAGGAGGCGTCTAGCGTTTGCTTAGCTACGTATGAGCTCATTCTGTTCTCAAAACATTCACCAGCACCGAAGCAGCTAATAAAGGATGCATAAGTTGTTTACAAGTTTCATTTGTTTATTATAGGCTTTGTTTGTGTTTCTAAAGGACGTTGCGCGCGTGTCCTTAAAAAAGAGCAGGATTTATAGGTGGAGGAAATGACTTTCTTTTTTTCTTGATACGACGCGTAATGCCCAAATATGGCACGTTTAAACCGAATCACGTGCAGCTCCTGGCCAGTCATAAATCGGCTCGATCCCCGGGAGGTTATTGATAGACAAGGAAACGTGTCCGATAAGTTCTCGGCATGGAAATCATGGAAGGGGTCTTGGCTAAAAAGGGCGAGACCGTTAGACAAGAGCGTCATCTGGTGTCTAGTGTTGGACAAAGCCGACTATGTACTGGTGCTGGTATGTAATGGTGGCAGATCAAACAAGTAATAATAATAATAATAATATTACTGTGCAGTGCACGATATTTTCACAGTTGAATGCCAACGTGGCCATCACAGAAACATCTTTGACCTTTATTAGTTTGTGTATGGGCTAGGTCACAATGTGAAGATTTCTATCTAATACAAAAGAGGGCATCATGCTTTATATGAGGGCATAATTAATACAAGAGGGCATCAGTGCCCAGGACATGAGCTCAACGGCGTTACGCACAAAAAGCACATCATGTGTTTGTTGTGCATCTGTAGATGCATCCAGTGTTTCGAAACTTGTTTTTAAAATGATTTGTTATTCAAATAATGTGGTATTCAACCTTTCTGCAACCCAGTGGTTTGGTAAAAATGCACACCACTGAAAAAATAACCCACTCACAAAAAATCACCAAAACATGCTAAACCCAGCAGTTGCGTGAAAAAATAGCCAAATGCTGGGTTGAGGATGAGTCATTTTTGGGGGTTGTTTTTATTTTCAGTTTTGTGCATTTGGACCCAACCGCTGGGTAACTAAAATAACCCTAATCGGGTTTATTTAGCCCACCATTTTATTTTTAAAAAGGCCCGATGACACTATTTTATTTGGTGCACTTTATGTGAAGGTGGGGGTGAACAATTTAGACATACAAAAAAGTAATGCGTAAACGAGAGCAGCGCAGACTAAAGACAACAAAGTGAATAGTTTTCAAGAGTTTTATTAAATAATACACAGTTTACACAAACAATATAATTGCGTACCAAGGTATATGTGTTCATACGAGTGTGATTCTCACTTTAAGACAAGTTTATAAGCATACAAGATGAAATGTAACGTTGACGTCTCTCGTGCCAGTACAGCGGCATGTGGAACATAACACTGACGGGGCAAAGGCAATACAAAGAGGAAAAAAATAACAAAATAAAATAAAATGCATGAAGGGTTTAGGTAGTATTCATCCCGTCAGCGCTGTTTTCGTTATACAGATAACATCCACAAAATGTGAATGCCTACAAGAAGTTTCCTTCACTTCTGGAATGCTGTTTAGATGCTGCAGCCTTTATCAATTACAGCATTTCTTCTAATCTATAGCAACATGAAACTAAACAACACAAGAGCTCATGTGGCAGTGCCACCACCCAGTCAAAATTGAGCTTTTAACAAAAATAAGTGAATTCCATTCTGGTGGATAACATGTGCGTCTGTCCCTCTCCGTTTGCTTTTAAGTGTGTGTTTGTTAGTGGTACAGTTTGTATCATGTTTGGAGGAAGGGGGGCGGTCAGGGGATTAGCAGAGTATATAGTCCATGCATTAATATTTGCAGATTCTCAGAGTTTAGGTAGTTGCGTTGCAGTGAACAGGCGTTCGAGGGCAAAAAAATCGCTCCCTAATCTTTCTTTTTGGTTTCCTCTTCGGTCTCCTTCTCGGTCTCCTGAGGGGTTCCGGAGGACTCGGTCCCCGGTACAGTTGAAGTCAGATTGGTCTCTTTCTTCCATTTCATGCGCCGGTTCTGGAACCAGATTTTGATTTGACGCTCGGTGAGACACAGAGCGTTGGCGATTTCGATGCGCCTGCGTCTGGTTAAGTAGCGATTGAAGTGAAACTCCTTTTCCAGCTCCAAAGTTTGGTATCTGGAATAAATCTGACGACCTCTTCTTCTGTCCGAGCCGTATCCAACTCCTGTTTTGAGGGGGGGAAGCAAAAAGCAGATGAGTTAGTGAACAGAGAAAGAAAAAAAAAAGTGTTTGGAAACCTGGTGGAATTCAGCATTTGTTTGTGTTTTAATTATTTTGATAAATTCCACAAATAAAAACATAGACCCGTGTTCATCTTTAAGCTCCGAAGCTTACATTTTTAAAAACATTGTGTATTTTGTTGTACAGCTTCTCTAAAAGCAATGCAAAGTTTTAGAAGCAACTTTTGGTTTCAAAGGAGGCGCAGGCAAATGGGATTCGCCTCTCTGGAAAAGTGGCCCTTTATAATCGCATGATTTAGTAGTGGTTTATGGGGCCATAAAAAGTAGCTAGTCTGTTGATAGGACGCATCGTAAAAGAGAGCGATTCCACCAGGGCACAATGTTAAAAACTCACCGCTGTGCGAGTTCATGCGCTGCATCCACGGGTAGATCTGAATGTTGTTCGCTTTCTGCTCCTGGCTTCCTGCTCGAGCTTGTTCCATGTACTCCTGGGCAACGTGGCTCTGCGCACTAAGTCCCATACTGGTTTGTCTGCAACTGGGAAGCACGTCCTTGTCTTGAAGAAACACGTTAGATCCATACTCGTACGGTCCTCGGCTTGATCCAAACACAACGTTGTCTTGAGGTGAATAGAAGGGGGACGCGTAAATCCGGTTCTGGGTCACCGTGGTGCCATAAGACGAAAAATGTCTGACTGAATCATAAGTGCTCGTGTTCAGGGGCATATTGGGCAAAACCTCTTGCCCACCAGATAAATGGCACGAGAGCGACGGGTTCGCGAAATACGAATTCATACCTTTCCTATCGCCCTCTCATCAACTCGCCCTCCTATCTTAATCTCACACTTTCTTTCTTTCTTTCTTTCTTTGTGCTTGGGTCGGCTTCCTTCTGTCACACACATACACGCGCACACACGTCTCCCGCCTGCTTTCCTAACTCTCTTTCAAATGAACATCAGAAGGATTTCAATAATATTAATTTCCAGTCTCCGGTTAAGACGCGCAAAGCAAGTGTTATAGCCAAGGCTTGGCTCATGGAAGGACAATATGACAGCGTCACCTGACCACGTTCAGCCAATTGAATGCGCTGTGTATGGAGGAATATCGAGCTTGTAGCTTCTCATCCTTGTGGCTTCGCTTGATGATGTTTAAGTAAACACGCAAAAATAGAGAATGCGCACTCGAGAGAACAATCGACGACTTCTTTTGTGCACAGAATCTGTGGTTTGTGGACTTGTTATGCATTTGTTTAACAAAAAACTCACTTTTTATTAGTTTGCACGCTATTTACTCATGACTAATGTTGGTTTTAGCAAGCGATATTATATTTTTGCGGATGCTAACCTTAGTTTAAGTCAATATAGAAGCAAAATACCAACAATTAAACACGCCTTCCTTTTTTTAACACGCATTACAAATATTAATCCATCTACTCGTGCACATTTTCATCGCACAGCAGCTTTTAGATTCGCCTGTCAAAGATTGAGATTGCTACACTTTTCTTTTTGTTTTCTAGCTGGTCTCACCCTGTAGCGCTTCCCGTCAATTTCCTCAGGCTTTCATTGCGCCAAAGGGGGAAATGTCTACTCTTTTCCGATATCCATTTATAATGTATTGATAATTTCTATAGTAAAAAGGGAACCCGAGTAAGGAGGGGGAAGGGGTCTCTTCAAGAATGCGTCAAACGCGCCTCGGTGCCATAAAAGTCACAAAACCAACTGAGGACTTCCAGCTCTGAGGCAATTACCCTTTGAATGTATGGGGGCTGTGCAGCGAGGTTCTTATCTTGTGTGCTGTTCACTTTTAATCATTAAACTTTCCAGAGTTTGCGGAATAATTATTTAGCATCATTTATTTAGTTTAATATTGCACATATTAAACAAATGTGCGTGATTTTTCCATCACATGCGTTCATTTCGCATATTTAACAAGGCAAGGGCCATGTTTCAATAAATGCAATAATGCATTCTAATTTAGTAATAATAAATTGTGAGACTAGTTTAGTGGAATGATTAGACGTGTGTGCTGCAGGACTTTAATAGAGGCCACATGATGGAACGTGTGAGGCCAAAAACAGTGGTTTAGAAAGAGGTGCGCAAAACACGAGATTGACAGAGCAGTAAAATTTACTTCCAGGCCGACAGTGAGAAAGGGCATTTAAGAGCTATAAAACAGACTAATCTGCTAACCCATTGATTAAACGCATATAATATTTCTTTGAATCGTAAACGGGGGTTAATCAATCAAGAACAAACGCCGTCATATTTAAGATAACATTCGAGATCGGTGAAAATGAAACGCACTAAAAAATATTTAGTATTTTGGTAATGAAAATGTATTCGGGTTAGTTTACTGGATGTGAGGAATTGTCATTTACTGGAGTGCCAAACAATGCAACGATAATAACAATAATAATAATTATTATTTGTATTATTATTGACCTGCGATAAAATAAGTAACTTCATAATGTAAATTTATTTAACACGATGTAAATTATGGTGTGGGGGTATTGGGGTAAAACAGTGCCGATATATCTATATATAAAAATATTTATGAGAGAACCGTGCGCTTTTAATCGCCTGCTTCAGTTTGTGCATTGCTAAAGCAAATATGTGAAATGCAAAAAAAACGAATTATTCAAAAACTAAAACTTGGTATGTGCGCATTTTGTTTAAAAAGAAAAAAATCCATTGACTTAATAAATGAATAAATGTATAATGGTTATTACAGCTAGTTATGTAATTTTATCGTAGTTGCATTAATCAGTGTATATTTGGCGAAGTCTGGATTGTATCTCCACAATATGTGACGGGTATATTTTTCACATGGTCATCTATTTAACTGCATCGGTCTTGTGAATGAAGCAGCGAGTAAAACACAGCTCTCAGTCGCAGTTGGTATGTCGATGTGACTGCAGAGAAAGAGCTTTAAGTGTTTTATTGCAGCCCTTAAGACAAATCGCACGGTTGTGTTTTAGCGTTTGAAGAGGCAATAAATAGACATCCCGTTTGGCCTGTATTCTCCTTAGACTCGAAGAAACTGCGCGTTAACATGCACCAAAATCCCACAAAAGTTCCCATCTGTACTTTAAGTGAAATTATGATCAGAGGATAAAAAATGCAGTTTTTAAAACGCTATTGTTGGGGGTTACATCTGCAAATTCCAGTGATGAGTCTTTTACTTTATTCTGAAGCCAAACTCCCCATCTACATCGATGCATCTGTGCAAAAACAACATTCATAATGATAAGCTGACAGCTGAAACAGACTCTTATGTGCATTAAAAACACGGAGCAATATGGATTTTATTCGGAGACAATTTGCGGACGAATACCAATAAGAGGATTGAAAGAAGAGGGCACTCCAATTGCCCTGTGGTTCCTGTAAGGAACTGAAAGTTCGCCTGGAATTGTTTTCATTTCTAGGCATGAATTATGCCTTCAATGATTCAGATTCAATAGCGGTGGCAGACACCAGACTGGCTCAAAGTTTACACAAATGATAGTCAGGTGGCAATAAACATGTCATAAACTTATGTAGAACCTTCTATGAACACGGGGAAAGACTAATACGCCATTAATTATTCTTCCACACCTATATTTGTAAGATTTAGCTGAATATTCTCGTTTCTAGAGGCAAACAAAAGCCAGTCATTATCCTGAGGCAAAGAGGAGCAGAGCAGCCCTCCCTTCCCTTCTGTCTGCCTCTCACTTCCACACAAATACACAGAAACACACATGGACATCCACGGAACATATGCGAGGCCACACACAAGCTTCCTGCCTCAATAAAACCCCGAACAGACGATTAAACAGCAAAGCAGCTCCGATGCATGAGATCTTCTTTCCAAATAATGTCAAGTTACCCAACAAAAAATAAAACACTTTAAAATAAACTGCAGTGCTTCTGAGATGCAGATAGCCTTATTATTATTTTATAAGCGTTATAGAAACTTTTGTTCTGAGAACTTTTTTTGAGGTATTTCACGCTAGTTTGGGTCAATTTGCTTTTCGCTCATTCGCTTGCTTCTTTGAATAAAAGCGCAGCAGATTAACCAAAACAATTGGTTTATAACCTCGACTAATATAGGGAATTTACTAAACGCAGTTTTGTCTGCAGAGCATCTATCAGGTTAGATATTGTATTTTAATTAGACGTGTTATTGGAACGTAAATGAATAGTGTAAAGCATTATTTAATTATAAATAATAGTGTAAAAGACTTCATCTATAATTAGCTATTTCAATTCCATTGGATAAGAGATGCGTAGAAAAAAGTATTTTGAATTTACTTGAAGTCATCGGTCCCACGTGATCAGGCCATCACCGTTTTAAATACATAAACATAAAAATCGTGTTAGCTGGACATATTTTGATCACGTGTGTGGGATAGATGTACAAGCTAAAATATACATTATGACAATTCAAATTACTTTTTTTCAGTGTGTGATTTAAACGGGAATGTGCAGGTTTGCGCAAAAACAACGAGTTTTACGCTTTAAAATTATTTGTTATTGTAATAGACAAAATGGTGCAGAAAACGAGGCTTTAATCGTCCATATTAAAAGTTTTTTTTTTTCTTTTTCAGACTCCTCTGTGGACTCCCGGAGCCCCCTGATGCTGCCACTTTAAAACAGCGAAACATCAGCATGTTTTATACAATAAATGTGACTGTCTTGATATTATAACTGCTGAGAAATGACAATAAAACTAAATAAAAACATTATTTTCTTATTTTTGAATGTTGTCACCTTGGCCCTCACATTGTGTATTTTACTTAGAAAGGCTAACATTGACATGAACAAAATAAACATGTTGATTGGCCTATGTTTCAATAACTTTCCCCACATTTAATCTATCAATACTTAATAGGGTTAATTAAACTGCATTAATTTTGATTACTGCAAAAAACACAGTTCAATTCATCGTAAAACACAGCAATGCATATTTAACTGCATAACTTCATTGGGACACAATGCGTTTAATAAGTAATCAGGTAAGCTTTATGATGCACAGTTGTATTTTATAGCAAACTGCATGGCAACCCCAAGAAATACCAGACACGTTCCCACATGAAAATTAGTATCTGAATTGTTTATAGGCAGTCACTCTTCCTGACTGGAGGTTCTGCGTCGTGCCTTGCGTGTGGAGCAGGCACAAGGTGGCAGTGTTGTTTGATTTAGTCCTCGCTGAATGGCACCGTAGGAAGATTGAACACGTGCCGGTGAGGGAGGATCATGATTTCTACCAAATAATTAATTTTTAACATTCCTACAGGTGTGAGAACGATTTATAGTTCCACTGGCAAAAAGGGGACATTTGAAAGAGACAATGCGCATTTTATACCCGAAACAAAGCGCAATTACGCATTAATCTCTGGTGTGTTTTAAATGGCACCCCGGTATAAAAGTACCCCCATTATTGACTCAAACGTTTGCTTTTCTACTTCAGGCTTTACGACAAGAATACAAGTACGGTTCTCCAATAACCACTATCAAATAACCACAAACGCACATAACAAAGCGTACAAACAACTACAAAGCAACACATCAATCTCAAAACAGTCGTAGACACCACAGCACGCGCCACTTGTCAGCTATAGGTGTTCCCCGGTTGAGGGAAACGCCAAAATCAAAGTTCACATTCGCATTCAATGCACGTCAGTCTTGCACATGCTGATTAGCTTAAAATAGTCACATTGTTGTGCAGGAGTCAAATAGAAGAGCACAGCATCAAGGTAGGGTCGATTACTCACCGCGTCCGATGCTTGTTTGGGTGAAGCACACTCAGAATCAGGATCTCTTTCAAGGGAACGCCGATAGATCTAGGTCCCACTCTTCTGCGTTAGACAAAAATAATCTAATGAGTATAATTGACGCACCCGACGCCGTCCACATCCAGCCAGCAGAGCTGCTTCCTCTTCTGGAGGAGTAAATAGGTAAAAATGTGACCGAGGAGGCGGCGACGTCTGAGCAGAATCAGCCATTGCTAACGACGAATTAGGCGACACAAGGTGGTTGTTCGCGTTTTAAAATCCACCAGCGCTAAGGGCTAAGCTGAAAACGCGTAAAATGTCGTGCTGGGGTCTTTTCAGCAGCACTGCAAGCTCGTGAGTCGATGGATGGGGAGATCCAGAGGAAGACAACAGCACAAAGTTCATGTTCATAGAGTGAGAACCACGTGGTCTGACGCAACCAATGACCGCGTGTGTTCAGTCGTAAACTTTTATTACTTAGCTGTAAATTCCCCCTCTAAACAACTAGGAATGTGTTACGTTTCACCCTCTCCCAAAGATCGCATTTCCCATTTTCGTCTTTCCTTTCTTTCCTTTCCTTTTTTTCTGAAGCGGCGTGCATGGCACTAGCAAGACTTTTAGATATTCCAGTTTAAGGTGTATTAGTCAAACAATATTTAAACAGCAAGCTAGATCTAATGTTTAATGTATCAGGGGATTTTTGGAAGATATCATGGTTAAATATGCATTAGGTGCTTACCAAAAGCCAAACAGTGGGTGTGATTTAAACATGGGAATATTCATTGATTTGTACACAGATATAAAAAGAACTCATCTAAGGGTTAATTACGTTTTATAACTTTGGAGCTTTTATAGTTTTACCCCAATTTATATATTTTATTCCCTAATTTCCTTTTTATTTGTTCCTGTCTGCAGCAGCTCCAGGATCAGCATTGCCTTAAGATTAAATTATAATATTTAAACAAAAACTACGTGAATGTGATCAGAGATTTCAAAATGATCAAAGAAATGCTTTTAATGTTCTTTAATTCTTCTTCTTCTTATTATTATTATTATTATTATTTAGATTGATCGAAAATACAATTGCGCTGTTACATGAAAATACGTGCACTTTACAATTGTATATTTATTGCATAAATAAATGGGTTGTAAAAATAAAATGCATAAAATGTACTTAATATTAATGAATAAACAATTGAAAGAAAATTGAGTAATCCACCAAAAAACCCGATAGTAACTCGTAACTTGCGAGTTTTGTTTTAATAAGTGCATGTTTAATAGGGGCAAAATGACGAATTTTATAGCACCGTCGATGGATATGATATGATATCTACTCAAGAAAAGAAGTTATTAAAGGCTTTATCTTTATGCATAACGCGAATTGAATAAAAAGTAAACTTACATATTTTTTTCAACTCTAGTCTGCTGGGAAACCAACAATAATTAGCATATTTTATTGAAAATCTAACTTAGAGCCTTAATTGGTACCATATTATTTTAGCAATCTTGTAGAGCTGCTAATCTTTTTAATCTTCTTAGTGCTGCTTTAATTTAATAAGTAAAAATAAGGCAAGGAAAACCACATTCTTGAAATAGTGTTGCAAGAATCTAAAAATTATTATCTTCAAGTCACCATTTTGAGTGTACATGTAAATATGTTGAGCATGACTGAATCTTAAACTGGCAAGAGTGTAAATGTTTGATATTTAAATATTTATCTTTAAATACAATATAATTTTATGGTGCAATTAATATATTACATATCCTTGTGTACTTTACAAAAAAGGACTGAAATAAGGCTCTTATCGTACATTAACCTGACCAACCACTATCTTATCAACAAGGATAAAAATAGGATTGGTTTGAAATTGACAAGAAAATGTAAATTATCAAAAAAAACGCTATTGAGTATTATGAAATTAAAAACGGTTTTCCAATGTTTTTCCCCAATCTCCGGTGTTCCTTGATGATTAATCCCTTGATGATTAAACATATTTCGTTTGTATGATTTTAACAGATTTTAATCAAGTTGTTTGCAAAAAACAAATGAGATGCTACAGCCACGATAGTAGAATCTCATGGTTATTTTTATCATAGTAGACAAAGCGCAAATATTTCAGATCAATCCACACATTTATTTAAGGTGGCTGCATCTGCATAATAATTTCATCAATAATTTCAGAAAAACTAATCAAATTAAAAACAGAATATTGTACACAGTTCCAAAATGCACACACACACACAGACAATGAATGCTAATTATAAATTAATAATAAATGACGATCAAATCGCATCTGCAAGAAGACAACATGCCAAAAGTGCGACAACGCGCTTTTCTTTAAATTTACATTTTTACCTATTTAAAAAAATAACCGCAAACAGCACAATGGCCAACATTTATATTTATATATAAATAGAAAAGTAACGAAATCCCAACGCAACACAACAATGCGTATATTTAAATCATGTACAAGCGTACAAACAGACTGTGCTTACATAGACAAGAGCTGTCCCACGTCCACGTTGCTCTCCTGGTGTCTTGTTCTAGCCTGTCTGCACTGCACAGAAATCAAAAGGCAAAAACGTCTGCCCGGATGCGACACTGTCGGGTTTACACCACCAATAAAGTTTACTGCAGGCCTCATTTGGAAAGGAACAGCAGTGCAATACAAAGGCAAGGCGGATGGACAATGACCACCACAATTGTCACTACCACAGGAACTTCCTGAAAAGGTCCAAGCCTGAACGAAAGTCTCCTTTTTTACAACATGGGAGCCAATAACACCACAGCAACAAAAGGAGAGAGGAATCTACAATTGCGTTAATTATTATCGATAATCGTATGTTATGAAAGGCCCTCGAAAATGTACAAGAACTGTAGATTTAAAAAAAAAATTATTAAGTAAAGTGAGATAATAAATAATTTAAGTTCATGGAGTAATGTTTCCACCTGAAGAAAATTAAAACTTTTTATTGTAAAACTCGCGTCCGTTGGTGCTTTGTGATATTTTAGTTTTTTTTTAATTTTTTATAAACGACATACACTCTAAAATCTACGAACGATGCGCAAACCTCGAGTTGAATTCGAAAATTGGATGCTATTTAGGTCCGAGAATGGCTCTAACTGCTTTATTGGGTACTAGACTTCTGTTATGACCCGCCATTAAAAGTTGTAAAGGAGACATCACTTTTAACACCCTCGAAGCTATAGGCCACGCCACGGTTTACATTGTTGTTTGGTTACATCCTATTTATCCTAAATTCCTAAATCACCACAAAACATGCAAACTTCATACAAATCTATAATCCTTTTATTAATTTATATATATATACACACACACTGTAAGACTTAACTACAAACGTACACGATTTTCTGCAGTGTTTTATCTTTATTATGTTCTGCATGGTGTCACAAAATGTATAATAGTCTGTATTCTGTAAAACTGAAATCTTACCAGAAGACTTTTGCTTCTTTACACGAATATCTTTATTTTTACGGTTAATTATCGGCTGCTGCACGGGTATGTGAGATGTAAAACCTTGACATTTCAGTTATCATCTAAGGCTTCACTGATTCACCAGTCTAATGATGGTGGAGTGGTTAGTGCCTTTCAGAGAGAAGATCCTCTCCTATTGATTGCTTGCAGAAATAAGTGATTCCTGCATAGAAATGTACATTTAAATGACACCGTTTCTTACGTTTAGAATTTGGTACATTATAAAACTGTGTCAAGTGTTTACAATATTAAGCCTGTTGGAAATGTCAATGCACCACTATTTTACTATAAATCGAACAAAAGCTTATACAGCGTTTGGTTATATCTACTGTTCTGATCTCTAGGCCCAGACGTCTATTAAAGTATATCTTTTGGACAGGTTACACCCCAAATGTTGTTTCTCGCATCTAAGATTGTTTTTGTTGTTTGTAAATAGGTTTGATGTGACATGAGGACCTCTTGGGTCCCCATAGGACAAGGTGGACAGCAGTGGTCTTGTACATACATCCAGCCTATTCTGCAACTATTGTTATCTCTACCATTCCTCTCTCATCTTAAAAATCTAAGTATGAATCATAAACATCAGTAATAACAATAAATAATAAAACAAATAAAAATAACTCAAGAAGTATTTGTCTTGTGCTTGTTTCACGCTTTCAGGCTTTGATGAACTGATGAAAAGGAACATTTTAAACAGTTAATTCCAGGGTGTTTGTTCCAAAGTCTCTCCGAACCATCTTTAAGTATAAAGTCGCAAGGTTTGAACGCACTCGTGGTGGTTTGTAAGTTTCAGATCCACTATAAATCATAACAGAAAGTCAATTCAATGGCACATAACGTTTTCACTAAATCTGGCAATATCAACGCCTAAAAGATAACAATTTTACTGGTTCTGAACTAAAAAAAAGACTTATCCATGACTTTGAGTGCTTTCAAATCCACGTCTATCTGCTACTTTACCTGTACGTTTCTCGACATTTGCATTACATTTACGTATTTAGCAGACGCTTTTATCCAAAGCGACTTAGATTTCGGGAGTAAACATAAGCAGTTTGTTACAAGGTCGGATTGATCAAAAGACATACACAAGAAAGACGTTCGAGCTGATACAGAAAATAAATTCAGCGCTTCAGACGTTTTTTTTTTGAACGCAGAAAGCTGGGTTACACTGTTGAGCTTTAAGCTTGTCAGAATATTTCAAAGAGCATGAATTAACAATTAGTAAAAGCTCAAAAATATAGTGCTGAGGGAGTTTGGAGGAAAGGAGTGAGAAGATTTACAATAGCACTGATCAGTTTACAGGAGGCACAGGTGAGGTGTCTCCGAGCTGGAGACCTGCGACCTGTCCGGGATTTCCCACTGCTTCAAACATAAATCAGCACGAGACAATATAGGATTACATGTAAAGTAGAAATGCTCACGACAAGACAGTCGCATCTCTCTAGTTTCCGAAAATTCTATTATTTTGATGATTTGATGGTGTTTTTAAATTACGATTATTTACTAAAAACGTATGCGCATGCGTGTAAAAATCGTACTTGACCTATTTGTTCCATTTTTGATCACAAATATATTTTTTAAATTTTGCAATTTATTTTTTCAAGCACGTTTTATAAAAAAGTGAATTTTTTCATTTTAATCTCGCAAGAAGCTCGTTCTAAAGACGTTTTAAACAAAACACGTATCACTTTGGATGCTGCAGTGTATTAAAGTAAATCTTAGAATAAAACAGAAGGAGACATGATAGAATGAGCCACTTGTTTATTCCTCTGCTGATTTCAACAACAATGGCGTGGACACACACGAGTTTGTCTATATTCACACGATGAACACAGGTAAAACGAGCATATTGATAACAGCAAGATATAACAAGACGTACAGGAAGGTTATACTCAGTGCAATTCAAAATCTACGCTATGACACCAGCACGATAAATGACTCTTTCCTTCGGTAAGGTAGAAACCAGCGTGTTTGTTCGGCTACACAGAAATGTGCATTTTCTATAGGCAGTTAAAGTTGTTGGGGGAGGAGGAAGGGAGAGGGGGGGCTAATTTTTTTTAACAAAGCAGCATCTGGAATAGGCAACTTTGTTTAGGTAGTGCCGAGGTACAATCTTTTATTTAAAATAGTTAAGATTGGCTTCAAGCTATGCATGTCTTCCGAAGACCCCAAAAGCTCGTTAATCGTAAGTGTTTAAAGGGTAAAGTACATTAGGTTTAGCACACAAAACAAGAGTCTATCAAATCTCTAGGTAGAAATGTATATTGCAAATTTCCCATGATTAGGTAGCTTCAAATGAGATTTCCAACGATCTCTGGAGAGTCCAATAAAACATCGAAAAATACTGTATCCTTGCCCAAACACATAGAAGAACAATAAAGATGAAGAGTGTAATTTAGAACGCGTTTGTACAATTTCACATCGCATTGTAGAAATAACCCAACACTGAAAACAATATGTTCTTTCCGATCTGTTATTTTTGTGTTGCAACTGCATGGTTTTATATACAAGACCAACGTTTTATTAGTGAGATCTACTATTTTAGGTATCCTCAGCTCGAATTAAAAGGAAGATGAAGTCCATTTTGAAATGCGGATCTCATTTCCCGATGGATGTGATCTTTTAGTGGATCTAAATTATTGATCCATTTGTCGTGAGTTGGTCGAAAAAAGTTTCTTCCTTCGGGCAGGTTTCTGTGTGAATCTGAGGGGATTTAGTCACTTTTTTACCCAACCGTTTGACGCGTCTTCTTTCATTGCCCATTCGCGAGACCTCTTCTATATCTGCAATATAACCATAAAAAAGCCCATAAAATCACTCCTTGGTTTCCTCTTTCTCTTCCGTTTCCTTGTCTTCCGCTTCATCCGCTTCGCCGTCCTCGTTGGCCTCCTCTTCGGCCTCCGCTTCTGCCTCTCCTCTCTGACCGGGAAATTTGTCTTTGTTGTTTTCTTTTTTCCATTTCATTCGCCGGTTCTGGAACCAGATCTTGACCTGGCGCTCGGTTAGACTCAGCGCGTGCGATACTTCGATGCGGCGCTTGCGGGTCAGATAGGGGTTGAAGAGGAACTCTTTCTCCAGCTCCAGTGTCTGGTAGCGGCTGTACGTCTGCCGGCCATTGCGTCTCCCTGGAGCTTTGGGGAGCAACAGAGATATGTCAGTTCCAGCATTGTCTTGCTCTCTTAGCAAGTGAGCTTTGCATGGTTAGCAAGAAAGCATCAAGTGGACTGAAGCTACACTCTAAAAATCACCAAGTTGGGTTATTTTGGTAATCCAATGGACCAACCCAGCATTAGGCTATTTTAACCCAGCACATTATCAGAACATTACAAACCCAGAGCTGGGGGTTTTTAAACAGCAATGGAGGGGTGTTCTTTGGTTATTTCTTCAGAGTTTGGCATTTTAACCCAACCGCTGGGCTAAGTAATTAGATTGTCATTATTAATTTGTTAAGTTTTAATATTTACTTGTGATCCCATCTTGTGCACAAATAAACATGACACTTTGTTTTTGTTTATTTGTATATAGTTTGTTCTAAATGTTTATACACGAACTTTTCAGTTGCAGCCCAAATGTACCTTCACTGCAAAAAAAGGTTGGGGTTATTTGTGGTAACCCAGCGCTGGGTGACATATGAATCAAACCAGTTTTAGGTTATTTTAACCCAACGCTGGATCAGACAATGGCCAAACCCCAACGATGGGTTAAAATACTGAAAAAAATAACCTATAATGATAATTCAATAATAATAATTACCCATCATGCTCAGCCCAGCAGTTTGGTTCAAAAATAACCCAGTATTTTAGAGTGTAAAGTATGTGACAGGAGCTGTAGTTTTTATGTGCACACGACACTTAGTTTGTTTGCGACGTTTATCCACTAGCTTTCAGTTGCAGACAAACTTTTCCTTCACTATAAAATGCTGGGTTAATACAAACAAATTTGGGTCGTTTTCGTAACCCAGAAGTGGGGTTTAAATGTACAACACTGAAAAATAACCCCACAATGACCCAAACATGCTCCACTCAGCTGTTTCGTTAAGAAACCAGCGTTTTTTTCGATTTATAGACTGTAGAGGTGCACTGGCTATTAGTCGTTGGGTGGTGAATTCAAACACATTTGTTGTAATATTTAATCTGTCTTGACGTTAACTCTCACAAATCAGAGATACTTTGTGTTCGTCAAAACGCTCTCAAAGTCCAATATCCTTTTTACGATCAGCTTTCAATCATTAAAACCGTGCACGATTCTACAACTCTTACTCTTGAATGCATTCCTATTAGCAGGAGTGATTTGAATCCCACGATTTTTCTGCTTAAGTTCGACCGCAGGTTTAATAAGGTCAGTAATGCCCAGAATCTCACATAACCCAGAGAGTGCGCGTGCACACAAACACAAACACAGACAGGGAGGCAGATAGGCAGACACATTCACAGGATTTCATCACACAAAATACACTAAACACTGCTGTTTTAGACAGTGGTGTGTGTGTGTGTGTGTGTACAGATGCATTTAATGGAATAAGACATCTCTAGATTTTTGTTTTCCTCGTTTTTAAAGTACAAAGCTGTTTCTAAATCAAACCTTGATTTCACAAGATCTTAACATCACAAGTGTGTCGCCAACTCTTTCATCTTTTGTCACTAGAGTGAGTACGAGTAATGGCAAACCCCAGACCTCTCCAAGAGCTAAACCCCAATGTTTCAGAGAGATGCGCAAACATTAGTGGGTCCCCCGTCTCCTCTCGTTACCTCAAGGTCTTGACACTGACACAATCATATCCACAACCTGAAGATAAAATGAAAAACTCACCGTGAGGCCTCATCCATGGAAACATCAGACTCGGAGAAGAGTTCTGGCTCAAGTGGCCTTGTCCTTCTCCGGGGTTCGTGCTATTGGACGATTTACAGTCTGGGTACTGCGCTAAACTGGCCTCTTGCTGGGTACCATAAAGCGGTTGCCTCGGAAGAGCTTCGTATCCATAAAATTTGGTTGCGTCCCCGTGACATGCCAACGCGCAAGGATTCTGCTGATAGCCGGGGTTGGAAATACCTGTCGTTCCGTGATGGAAAAAGTCCTGTACGTGATGCGACGGGTGCTGAAACCCCGGCGCAGCTGCTCCATGTCCGTACACAAGCGTGTGGCTTCGGGCAACGCTCTGTGGAAACCTGCAGTCGTAGTAAGTTGGCTCTAATGTCTCGCCGCCTTTGTACTTGGAAAAAAGAGGATTAACAAAATAAGAGCTCATGTTGATCTAGCATTAAAACGAATCAGTCTGGAAAAATATAGGCGCTGGCAACCCTATTGTTGCAATTCCAAATGGCATACAACGCAAGACAGAGCAACCGGAACTAGATGGAGAAATGCTGCCCCTTCGGACAATCTGAGGCAGCTCCCACTTCAGCTCGTTTCGCTTAGTCTCTCTCTCTCTCTTTCTCTTCCTATCGCCAGCCTTTTCCTTTTGCAGCCTCAAATCATGGCGCGCACGGTGGATGTGTGTTAAGGTTAAAGCTGGCTAGCTCCGACGGCTCAGTCACAAGCTCATACTTTTTTTGCCTCCCACCAGCCACCCCCACTACAATGAGACCCACCACCCCCCCACCCCTTGTCCCCACCACCCCACCCTTGGGCTCCTCATCTTTCCAGAACGCGCATAGCAGTCTACCTTGAAGGAGAAACACTGTTGTCAATGTAAAATAATAATAATAATAATGATAATAATGATAATAATGATAATAATGATAATAATAATAATAATAATAATAATAATAATAATAATAATAATAATAATAATAATAATAATAATAATAATAAGGAAAAGCGGTAAGATTATTATTTACCAGCCGCTTCACAAATGCATCAGGATCAGGCACGATCTGAATGAAACATTACCTGGATTTTCGGTGATGAAATACCAGAAAATACCAGATGAAATATATCTCCTAACAAAAGAACAGGATACGTTCTGTTCGGATTCCTAAACCGAAGACAAAACGACTTTAATAATAATAATAATAATAATAATAATAATAATAATAATAATAATAATAATAATAATAATAATAAAAACTGGAACTGCATTGTTTTTAGTACTTAGTTTCCTCAAAAATTCCCATGCTATAAAAGAACTGATTTGTAGCGTTATGATATTATTTCTATCATTAGAAGTAATCATTACTGCCGATTCTAGCAAATGAAAGGGTGTGTAATTTTGACACCTACTTTAATTTTCTGACTGCTGTATAACACGCACTCAGAGAAAGACTGAACTCGCTGGGCTCTCTTGGCCCTCCTAAACCATACTAAAAGTTGTAAATCTGTCGGACAGACACAATAAAATTGCGCAATACACGGCTCGTTATTTTACTAGACACATTAATGGCTTGTTGTTTATTTCGGCTTTGCGTATTTCAAGTCCTTCCCAAAATATGAGCATGCGGTTTGGTGCCGTTGACCATTTTTACGCTTCGCTGTTAAACGGGAAAGGCGCACGAAGGAAATTTATAGACAGCGCACAGTCTATAAAGATGCAGATTCGGGGTCATTGTCTGTGTGTTATAGGAATGTTGCTGCTGCCGCGGTCTGCAATTTCATACAACGGAAACAAAACCGCAAATAATTGTAAAATATGCAAATTGGTTAGTTTTAGGGCTTTTAAAATACTCCTCCAACAAAACCATTGATTTAACATGAATAATAATAATAACATTAGTAATAAAATATTAATATTAGAAAAATAATACATTAATTTAAGATGTTGCTTTAAAAGATTGTTTTTGCTTTAATTGTTTTTACGCAATAGCTGTCGCGGGCAAATTATTTCCATTCTCAAAATAAAAATACAAAAAATACACCCCAAACAGAAATAATCACAAGCCGGGACGCTTTTATATGCGATAGAGATCACTGGAGACTTGTAAAGGTTTCCCAGAGCCTTCACTAAATTATGTCATCCACACACGGACGCTTTAAACCCGACAATGCGCTTTTTAAAAGCATCAATGATATACGGATTTGACACGGAAAAGAAAGACTCAGGGAGGAGTGTGAGAAGAGCTTGAATCCTCGAGACAAAACAAAAATGATACACAATGCAAACACTAACAACAAAAACAATTGTTATGAAAACATAAAGTGCGAATGTAAAGTTTATCACTTTTGCGTGTCCGCGTTTGTTTTTAAAGCCACTGCAGTGATTTATAACAGAGAAGGCCATTGCACTCCCAGGCTTCACAAGGCCGAGACGACTTCAACTGTGAGTCAATAGCGCCATCTAGTGTGCGTGTGCGGGGCAGGTTTTCTTTGAGTTGAGGCCAAGGCCACAATTCGTGCCACAAAGCATAACCAACTGCTCTTCAAATAAATTAAGATAATGACAGAACGCCCAATTTGACTGTACCTTCATGAAAATGTAGACTGTGAAATCAAAACATGTTTCCCTTCAACAAATGCATGATTTAAGAGCTTGAATCGATGTATATAGTGTTCGGAGAAAACTATTTTTCATTTTTAGGAAAAGCTTGAAGCGATATTCTAAATGCATGCTTTGGTTTTGGTGCCTAAAGTTATCCTGGCAGCTTTGCAGAGCCCTTTGAGAGGGTCCAACACCAACGTCCATATAACCATAAACTAATTTAGGCCAGACGTCTAGCCAGTTAGCCAGGTTTGGCTTTGTTCGTTCGCATCTGAGACAAACAACACCAAACTCCAACAGGGCTGTAAAACTAGCATTTTTGTTCCAGGGCGGAAACGCGGTCGAATCTCCGCATCCTGTTCGTATTGTTTAAGGGCCACAAAAAGGCTATTTAATTCCAGCGCTAGTGCTAAACTGGTGAGAGCCTAGAGATATAGAGAATTATATACGCAGTAACTATTAACTTTACGTCATCACTTTTAAAACAAACGAGATCAGTTCGAAACTAAAGAGATTAGTTAAATTAAAGGTTAGAATAAAAGTTAAAGGATAGGCGATATAAAAAGATTTAAATAAAGTCATGCATCAGCAACTCGACCAGCACTCAAAGCTTTTATTTCCATGCAATATAGTCTTAAAAAACAAAAAAACAAACAAAAACAAAACAAAAAAAAACGAGATAATTTGGCTAAAGTTTTTTTACTAGTCACAAAACAAAGCAATTACCTCAGTATTTTGTAAAACATGGTGTTGACACTATTTGTTAAATACACCGCCATCAAAATGGTACGTAAAAAAACATTTGTCTTATGCTTAAATAAATACAACCAATTAATTGTCCAAACCGATAACCACAAGAATCGGTGGGGAATTTTAAAAATACGGACGCATGAAAAAAACATGTTCTTGTAAAATTAAACTAAAGTGTATGATAATATAATTCCAAAATGTCCTTTAAGACAAATATTTCATTTTGAATTGCATGTTCGCATTGAAATAAAATAAAAAAGAAGAGAATTTTGGCTTACATCATGCTACGTTAGCATTGCAAGAGTTTCGCTGCGTATCTCTCAACTTTAAAAGTTCAAATGAATGCAAAGAGACAAACATGGTTCGTATTAACATGGTTATATATTTGTATATATCTACAATCTATGCATAAACTCATTTACAGAAGAATGTAAAATACACAAACATGTAGGCTACATAAGAAACAAACATCGACGCAAACACGTACATTAAAAACTACACAGTTGTTATTCTTTATAAAATACTTGGTTTTAAACCCCCTCAAAATAATGGAAGTATGGAAATAAACAAGAACGAATATAGCATAAATTAGGAATTTGAAATGAAAATAGTTCAAGTATTGTTTTGTTTCTCTGGAACTTCGGGGCAGAGTCCACGGTCTTTGTGAGCAACGAAACGTTGAGTAAAACCCTACAATTAATACTTAAATAGAATCCAGGGTGGTAAAATACACCTATGTTAAATGGATATTATAAGAGCACGGGTTAAATGTCCGCTGTGAACATGTTAAGACTCGTGACCAAACAAAAATTGGGGTTTTTCCTTCAGTCTATGTCCCAAAGATCGACTTTTGCTCTATTGCTCTTTACTGTCGTTTTTTTCCTTGTTCATTTTCTTCATCTTCATCCGTCGGTTCTGGAACCAAATTTTGACTTGTCTCTCCGTTAGGTTCAGCACCCGTGCGACCTCGTACCGCCGGTCTCTTGTGAGGTACATATTGAATAAAAACTCCTTTTCGAGTTCAAGAGTTTGATACTTGGTGTACGGGCAACGCTTCTTTCGAGTCGAGCGTGCGTGGATCCAGTTTGCCACGGGATTATCTGAAAAACACATAAACAGATTAGGTTCTGCTGTGCACAAACATGATGCATGGCTACTCTTTCCAGTACGCACCAAACACTTCTAATTCAGACTTATCAGCTGCGCAAAACTCAGCTAATTAAATTGGAGGTGCTCATTTCTCTCGGTGTTTCTAAACCCTTTGAGAGAAATGGTGCTGTAAACTGGTGAATGTACCTATTTGCTTTATAGGCCCATAAAAAAGCAAAGACTGTGACTCAAGCCTTCACAAGTCTACGCTCAAAGTTCTGCTATGCAGTGAATGCTCTCTGGACATTCCACGTGCTTAATTTCCAAAATAAATTCGATGAAACAATCACGTTTCCCTGTTTATAACCAAATGCTCATCCCATATAGTAATGGTGGTGAAGTGTCGTCTTTCGTGCAAACATGTTTTACTGATAATGAATGTTTAATTTGCACTTACGACATATAAAACCTATTTTAAAACCTAAATCGCCATGCACTTCAATTGGCGCTATGCCATGGACCTACCCTTATTAAAATGCTCGATTGAAATAGTTTGCAAACTTCACATGCAACCTTCTTTAACAGACTTGGCATTTTAGGAGACTATTTTTATGACTCGCAGTCCGTTTTTACAGCCCAATCCTATGGCGTTTGTCATCAATGGATAGCCCTTAAGCAGACTTGAGTCGAGGCGAAAGAGTATAGAACTTGGTTTTACGACGTACAACAGCCAAGCACCAAGCGAACGCCATAAACTGAGAAGCATCCCACAGCCGGTTGTAAACAAGAATAGCTCTAACTTACTTGGGTCTAATTCAGCCTTGTCCTCTTTGTGCTTTCCGGAAGACAGACTCTCGGTCTCGGGCGATGATGCAGTGTTTTGTTGCTTTTCTCTAATGTCGACTGCTGAGCAGTACAGATAATCCGTGTAGGTGCGTCCATTCGGGCCCAAGCAGTCTCCGGTGCGGGGGTCCTGGAAGGTGTCGGGCTTCAGTCCGTAGTGCCTGCTGTTCCCTGCGTATCCAGGAAAAGACACGGTACCGGGGATAGGCTCCAGCCACGAGCGCACGTACCTTGAGTCTGTGCCTAGGTGAGGTTGGTGCGTGTATGGATGGTAAACTACTGAAGACTGGGAGTGCACTGGGGCCCACGAGGTAGTGAAAACTGGAGGTTTCGGAGCAAAGCTGCAGGACGGGTAATCCGCGCATTCCGGTACCAGAGGCGTCGGGCGTGAGCTGGAGGATATCGGACCAGAAGCTGCGAATCGACTCGCCAGAACATCCTCGCTCTCATGGTTGATCAAGGAATCCACATAATAATTAGTTATGGGACCCGTAGCCGACATGGCGATGTTTCCCTGCTCTTTTACATGCATCCGATTATTATATGGAGTGTATGTGTACTTTTTTATCTGACCGTAGAACAATCAAGACAGGTAATTATTTCAGAAAGCTTCCCCAGCTGGGATTGGACGCTTGTGGAGCACGTGACTGAATTCAGCCCCTGAAAAACTGCACAGCAGATCAATGCGCGCGCGCGCGCCCATGGAACAGCAATGCACTTCGAGGTTGGAGTAGATTTTTAATGCAAATTTTATCTGTTTTAAAGCACCTGCACGTAACGACGAGGCGTGTTTCTAAAACACACGAATGGGATTGATAAATCGAGGGATCTATTTGTGGAATCAATGAGCGTTTGCGCTTGGTAAAAGCGCACTATTTGTCGGTGTAATCAATCTCTGCCGTGCAAAGGCTACTGTGCTGTGGCTAGCTTTGTGCGCATCCTACTTATTTTTCAGTAGTGTACAATAAATGACTGACCGTTTATCTCTCGCGCATTGTTCTATAATTGGAAAGGATCAGATAGAGTAATTGTGACAAACGGCTGTTGTGGGTTGCTTTTACGCGCTCAACTCCTATTTTTCTCCAGTTTCTAATAAACAGGATTGAGATATCCCCCATTTAAAGGAGTTTAAACATATCGGGGCGGTGGGAGCAGTAAGAAGCTTGAAAACGCACCACAACTGCGGTTATATTCGTCAAGTGGTCGTGCATGCTTTTACGCCCTTCAATAAATTTTTACGAGGACCATTTGATTGTTCATAAACGTGTCGTTAATAAAACTGCAGTTGAGTTCCTGGTATAACATAAAACCAACAGTGTGCTTGTGAAAGAAGTCTCATCAAACCGAGGAGAGGGGAAGAAAGACGAGTGAGTGCGCGCTGACTCCGCTATAGCTCCTAAAATGGCCTCTTGGAAAATATCTGACTTTTTCATTTTTAATAATTTCACCTTTAAAAACAATCGCTTTACTTTTTCAATTTTGGCTATTGGGTAATTTATTCTGATTTTTACGTCTAAGTGTGCTATTCTTAAGTATGTATTTTTTGCTGATTTTCAGCCTTTTTTTTTAAAAAAAAAAAAAAAAGCTCCATTAATTAATAATCCAACTAATTATTTGTAAAATATTTATAATCATAATTTCGTTGCATGAATTTACCGTCGAACTTCTGACTGGTTCAAAGATAAAGGAATAGCTTTCTTTTATTTTAAAAAGTACATATTATGCACATGGTAATAAATATCCCCTTTCCACATTCCCATAGCTTTTAATGACATTTTTTCATTTATGGATTAAAATTCACATGTTTTAAATTTTGAATCGCTAGAAAAGGCGTCTGTGGGTCTGAAGTCATTGTCAGTGTTAGGCCCAGTATATGCAACTGGCCACATGAGGTCAGGCTTTTTTCATCTTGTTTTGTAGCAACACCCACATAATTCCAAAATACAGACACAGCACGATTACATGGCAACCTATAATCTTAATATCAGCGAAATGGAGAAAACCGAGACACAGTTTCTCTAGTTATTAATTTAATTGAGAGTGCTTGAGTGATACACCCGTTTCATTTTAAATTTAATTCAAGTTATGTGTGAAGGAAGACGTGAAATACTCATTCCGGACACCTCCGGCGTTCTAGAAGGGCTGTTTTTATACGTTTTATGTAAGAAATAACAGCTTGTTTTCTTCTGAAATCTTGTACGTGGACAAACATCGAAGTAAAGTAACTAATGTAAAAGGAAAACCTTTTTTTCAGATCAAAGTCTTGAAAAATTAGCATTGGAAATTCACTATTTCATCCATGATTATGATGCAGAACTGCCCTGAATATTAAATATAATATGAAGTCAATTGTTTAGCAAAGGATTTCGTGTATCTTGTTTACTTTCTGTGTGTGTACATTAAACCTGTTCTGCTTTCAGTTTCTCCAAGGGTGTGGCACTTCAAAGTCTATTTAATTATTTTTTTTATTTATCTGTTACATCTTGCAGCTGATTTATGATTTGCACTTGTGCTGTTACAAATGTAATCAAAGCAAAGTTAATAAAATGCGTATCGGTAAGGAAATCATTTGGTTTGTCTTCTTTTAAATGCTCTTTTATTTCCCTTATTTACGTTGCATTATTTGTGGATTTAAGTAAAGAATTTGGAAGAAAACAATCTGGTAACCACCACCGATGCTCAGCGGCCCAGAATGTGTCTTATTTTAATTAGTCTCAGAAGATTACGATAGGCATTAAACCGAGTCCTTGGCTCTGTGTTCGCATTGATAAGGACCTTGTGATTTGGCAGCGCACAAATCAGCAAAACGTGCTCCTCTCTGCAGTTCAGTTTATTTAGAAATCTATGCATACGCCACATGCACCATTATAACAGTCGAACAATCGTGTTAATATTGCTACGAGTTTTAAGAGTAAAATATAAAGAATTTTCTTTGTAGAATTTTGCTTTTTATCCCGTGATTCCTAAACAACCACAGCTCTCTCTTGTAATAGTCTGATTTAATTTATCGATGATTGCGGTTAAATCGCAAATAAAACGATTTAAATAAATAAATTATTATCTTTTAAATTTAGTCGATACATTACATTGTATCTGAATTTCTCTTAACTTTTAAACGTAATTTGTTCTTAACCTGTTCGACTCGACGTGTTTTAAAGGCAAGAAACTCACAATGGCGAGATTGTAACGTTTTATTGCAATACAACTGACCGCTTTTGACATTTCATGAATCTAAATTCGAGTTTTGTGAACTTCTTAAGAGGTTTCTGCATTTATACCACACCAGGAAAGGAGTCAAGTAACATTTTTGCTGATTAATTATATGTTTAGACCCTGCTTAATGTTATTTATGCAATGCAAAATGTTTTGTGGTGTATACAGTAACAAGCCAATGCATGCGCGTGTTGAAATGTAAATAATCAAATAATGTTTTGCCCTCACCCGACAACATCGGATGCGGATTAAAATAAAAAAAAAGTCATAAAATCACAATTTAATTTTTTTTAAATAATTAATAAAGTATTTTATTTGAAAACATTTATTAAATTAGTTTTAACTTTAACAATATTAACGTACATAATCAAAAACAAAAAAAAATACTTTTTTAATACAATTAATTGAAAAAAAAACAGATTTTTAGACGCTTTTAGATGTTTTTCCTACAGAGAAAAAACTAAAATAAACACATAAATCAATACAATTAATGCATTTTAATCTAGCGTGTCATGAATTGTATGATTCCTAAACACAAGAGTCTCGAGTTGCAAAAGCATGATCTGTAAAACAGCCGGGAGCGAAATAAAATAGTTCATAAAAAATACAACCCAAAAGGTGACTTTGCAGTTTCTTTATCAGCGAAATGCCATTTAAATGATCTTCATATTCGAAATTGGTGAAGGGATGCTATTTAACACGTGTTTCAAATCTCATCTTCCATCAGCGTGTTTGGGCACGATATCAAATGTTTTCTCTTGTTCGAAAATCGCCCAGACTTGCATTAAACACAACAACATTTGTCTCCTTTTTGAGAATGTCTTATACTCTGAAATGTTGCACGCCACCTTCTATTTTATTAATGAAGTGAGGTTTAGGTTATCAATGAAAATTAAAATGTCACAGAAAAAAATCTGCACTGCACGATCCGTCTTTTATATCCTTTCCCTTGCAGCGCACCAAAACTAACACGGATGAGACCTTGGTCTCGCCAGATGGAGGCCATTGCTAATGCTACTGGAGATAGCAGGCCTGACGCGTCACGCACTACATTTGGCAGCAGTGCGTGTCTCTGAAAGCACGCGAGAATTTCGACATGTAAGCAGTAGTAGGTGTTTTGCTGTCCAGTCCCGGGGCTATTTCAGGATATTGCTGCCATATCCGCATGCTCGGCGGCAGTGTCCTGTGGGGCTATTACGCGTGCTGTAAACTCTTTGTTGGTGACGCATTCCAGAGCAGAAGCCCATTCACTCAACTGAATGAAAATGACTTTGGATTCCAGACTGTCTCCTCCCGGAGCAAAACAGCTGAAGGGAGGGGTTCACAAAAACAACTATGTGATCAAATCGAGTATAGGAATAAGTGACATAAACCTTGATTAAACACTTGTTGCAACTTTACGCATTGGGTAATTAGCATAATAAATTAGCACATGGTTTCTACTTGAGCAGAGGGAAACTAGGAGGCGTTTAACTTAAACAATATTCACATTCAGAGACAGATATCTCGCAGATACAAGTAAAACATCGCGCTTGAATCGTGAAAAATGAATCTCAAATGAGTTAAAACTGATTCAATGCATCAAACCTCGTGTTGGTTGTTGACTATAGGTTACTATAGGTTTACCTGGCCTTTACTCGCTATAGTTTTAATAACTCAGCATTGAGGTATCGTGAGGGCAGAAATTGACATTTTTAGTAAATGAGATGGATTTTTAAAGAATATTAACATATAAAACAATTCACTGTTCTTACAAATTATAAATTGAAATATTCAGGTATAGTTAATTATTTATTTCTCAATTTCTAAATATTATCACAGAAATGTAAGTTTATAGTTTTTTTTGGTATAGCGCAGTTTCGATTGTTTCGCTTTTGCCCACTCTTCCTTCATATCTGAATCTGTGTAAATTCATAACTGTTAGTTTTTAAAGTTTTTTTTATAAACACACTTATACACTTTACACTTGCTGTTCCTCTGAATAGGAATTGTATTTTATTAACAATATAGGCCTATTCTTGTGCAGGAAATTCCTCCGAGTAAAATGAATAATTTCCAGGTTGTATATGTTTTAGAATAGATAGTTAGTTAATATTTATAGTATATATATATATATATATAAGATAATAAATAATAGTTATAGTATATATTATATTGACTTTAATTGTATTTTTAATCATTTGTTGGGTTTCAATTCAATTTATTTAAAAAAAATCATTATAACTCAGAGTTTTCATTTTCTTCTGAATAACTGGCGCTTCTTTTTAGCCGATGCCCACCGGATGAAGACACTTACAATTCTTATATAACCCTAAATGACTTCCAACATGCTATTTTAACTCAGTTAAATATATATATAATCCTCCACACATGCAGGCATTTCCCGCGTGTGATAAAGTCGCCAAATAAATCACTATATTCGGGATTAAATCGCCGAATATTGATTTTGGCCATGCACTATACAAAGCCATAATATAAGATTTTCTTTTTATTGATTGATTCATTTTATTTATTCTTGTACATCCTTGTCGTTTTACAGAGATTAATCCCAACATAATTATCACAGTAAATGAAATAATCAATAGTTCACACTCACAAATTCAGCCCAACCAAGCAGAGCATTGCCAACTGTAGCCAAATATTTGCAAACACTGTCTGTTTTGAACATAACATGGTCCGTTGCATATAACAGCAAATATATAATACAAAAAATGGTGACCTGTTTCGAATGAACTGTTTACAAAACTTCACATGGTTTCAAAACATTTTTAACAGGTTTCAGAGCACAAACCAGAAAAAAACTGCAATTTTGCGAAACTGCAAACACAAACTGAACACTGTCTCCAAGCATCTTTGCAGCAGCAGCTTCGAAAGGAATAATCCACCACAGCAAGTTTGCTCCTTGATGCTATCAGTCCTCTCTCCCTGTGAGAGCTTCCATTCCCTTTTACAGCCCGACACATAAAGGCGAGCAAAGGAGAAAAAGAGCCCGCTGTGGCTATAACCGTTCAGTTCATTTACAATGCCATTTGCGGAACCTTCATCGCGCAGGGTGTAATTTAACGGCAATTGTCGCCCTTGATGAAGACGAACTGACGTAATCAAGGCAGTTTCTTGTTGTCGAGCCAGGAAGCCAATCCCAACAACATGAAACTACCTAAACCACGCACCAGCCGCGCGTAACGGCGCTCTCCACCGGACAAGACAGACAAGCAGCTCCGCGCAAAGATAAGTACGCCTTTTATTCGGTTCTTGCACCCTCCAGTGCGCCTTAAACCCAGCCTCGGCTAAAGCTAGCATCAGGCCTTAGCTTCATCACCAGACACTTTGAACAAGCATCGTTCCAAACGCATCACTTGCAATCGACAACCACATGCAACCAGCGTTTCCATCTTAAAACGCACGTTCAAATCTGCAGAAAAATAAACTAGGAGCACTGGGCACCCAGAAAAGCTCCAGCCTGGGATCAAAATAGGAAAACACTTTCCTACCTTGAGGAGATCTGCATGCACCGCAACAGCTCTCAGGATCCACTCGTGCATCCATGCCTGGAGTGTTCCTCCCAGATCAGTCTCATAGTCATCCATTACTCCACAACGCACGGGTACTGGTTCCAAAAGAGCCGGGGAAGGGTGCAGAGCGCGTCGGTGATGTGAATTAGCCCTCCTCCACTCACCTTTTAATGCATCTTTACTGCAGCAGCACATTATATTTGCAGATCATAAAATCCACCCCCAGCGCTTTCCAGGACCGTCATGACATTACAATTTTATGACCTTGACTTACTGTGGTCACCTGGATAATATTTAAATCAACGTTATGGGTCTCCCACTCATACTGGAAGAGCTGTACACTTTCCTCTCTGCCTCTCACCCCTTTGTCCTCACCCCAAAAATACAGAAGAAAGCGTGCAAGGGGAAGGACATAGCAGGACATCTTTTCCCATCCCCTGTTTTATTTATCAGACTCGCGAGTTAAACATCAGATACACGTCAAGAACAAAGCATGCAGGATACAGAGCGCGTGTTTTAAGGACGATATCCCACTGACAACAACACCAAACAGACATCTCGTTCCGTGATTACACGAATATGTGCACCAAGAATCCGCTTCTTATTTACAACTATTACTCGGATCTGGCAGCAACAAGCATCAGTTTTTGGATAAGTCCCTTTGCAAATTCGCGGGACATTTGCAATTGTATTCTGTGAAGGAGGATATTAGCTGAAATAAAGGGAGGTGAAGGCTGTGGAGTGTGTCTTTTCTTATGAATCGTGGCTCAGTTAAAGCTATAGCCTGTTAGCTCCCGGACGCGACTCTCCCTGTTGAGCTTCTTGAGCTTCATCCGTCTGTTTTGGAACCAGATCTTGACCTGTCTGTCTGTCAGGTTGATACTCTTGCTGATCTCCAGACGGCGCTCTCGAGTCAAGTACATGTTGAACAAGAACTCCTTCTCCAGCTCAAGTGTCTGATGTTTTGTGTAAGGACACCTCTTCTTCCGGCCACTCTTCGCTTTTAGCCAGTTTCCCGTGGTTTTCTCCAACTTAGTTTCGTCTGCAGGGGACAAATAAAATAAAATTATTATGCGTTTAGATTTACTACTGCACATTCAACACACACTTTGAGTTTCCTGGCCTGCGTTTAAGTAGAATTTGAATCCTCGAAATTAAAATATTGACTTGTCGTGACGCGCATGGTCTGAAGCACATTTTTTGGGATCCATTTATCGGTTGTTGTGCACGTTTTGGTGCATTGCTGCACATTGCAATTTTTGCAGCTAATTATTAGTTGTGTTCGCTTTTAACTTCGTGACTGCAGCCAAATCGGCCTGCAGCTCTGGCGAGATGCAATAAAAGTTTTACTACATAATGAGCTTTAGCGTAAAAGACACAACACCACGTCCACAACATCTATCTATCCATCCCTCTATCCCTCTATCCCTCCATCTATCTATCTATCTATCTATCTATCTATCTATCTATCTATCTATCTATCTATCTATCTATCTATCTATCTATCTATCTATCTATCTATCTATCTATCTATCTATATCTATCTATCTATCTATCTATCTATCTATCTATCTATCTATCTATCTATCTATCTATCTATCTATCTATCTATCTATCTATCTATCGTTTTTTTAATTAATATTATACATTTTTTAGCTGATTTGAAAGCTTATTAAGATTCAGATTTGTTTTTAGGACTTTTATTATTGTATTTATGGAATAATTTAGTAACGGGGAATAGATAAAAAACAGACGATAAGACAAATAGACAAATAAAAAAAAATATATAAATAGATAATAAAACAAATAGAATAAAAAACCCCAGGAAACATGTTTTGACGAGGGCGAAGCAACATTGGAAAAAACGCAAACATCTCACAATCACTTCATAAACCGAATTTATTTATTTAGGCATTGTTTTGTGCAAACTAAAGATAGTAGATAATGTGTAATAATGTAATTATGCATCTGACCAAATATCAAGCAACCGGAACTGCTTTAAACGTGTAAAATTCACAAAAGAAATGCAAAATGAAGCGCGATTCATTCAAATTAATCTGAAAAAAAAACATAATTACTTTACAAGTGTTGACACGAAAATATAGAAAATACGCGGAAGGGATTTATATAAAAAAGTAGTTTTTAGATAACTGCATAGAGAAATACAAAATAAATCTGTCGTTCTATAAACATTTCAAATGAGAGGAATTAAAAACATTGATTAGGTTGCAGTTGTGCAGCTTTTGGAAAGATTACTTCTGCACCAAAGTTGTAATAAAAGGTGATTGTAAACAGCTAACTGGGACGTGATAAAATTTTATTTAATGAGATTGAATTTATGAGTTTTGTTTTATGTTGTGTCTGTATGAAAGTGCGCAACGCACTGCGCGTTAATCCTGGAGTGATCCTGTTTATTTCAATGGCCATGGCGCGCTTGGGGTTTTGGCAGCGACTTTAATGCTGTTTAGATTTTAAACACGCCCTGTAACCCAGCAAACTAAAGTGGGAATAACATCAACAAAGGAAGGCTTGCTGGTGCCACGCAGGGGCCTAATCGCCAAAAAGGTTTGTTCCACAACCGGATTGTCATGTTTTTAACACAAGGCAGCGCGCTTGTTTGTTTTTGTGCGTGTGCGTAAATGTAAAAGCGATGGAGATATAAGGAATAGTGATCACCTTTCAAGTCGCTCTCGGACTCGTCTGTGCAACTGTCTGTTTTTGAAAGAATCTCATCTTTTCTAGACTGTCTCTGATCCGTGCTGTCTTCCTGCGGGTGCCCTCCCTTGTCCTCTGCGTCCTGCTTGGCGCTGCAGCTTTTGACACATGGATCTGGTGCTTGCGCCTCGACAGGCGTGGATATTCTGGGCAGGGGATTAAAGTCCGAGGCGAACTCATCTCCGCGGTGCCCTCTTTCACTGGCGTACACCTGGCTCCGTCGGAAATAATCGGGGGAGGAGACGGCGCTTTGATTCCCGTGGCTGCTATTGTCTCCCAGACGGATGTAGGTGGATTTCTCGCCGGACTCCTTGGCGCTGTCGATATCAGGCTGATAAAGGCAAGGGATGGCTTCCTCTTTCACGTTGCTGGCTGGAAACGAGCATGGGTGCAGCGGCTGGGCAACAGGTTGCGAGCCTCTGTAAGTTTTCGAGCCTGCGATCCACGCGTCCCGCTGCGACAGGTAATGCGAGGAGGGCTGGTAAGCGCCGAGGTGCATCCCGCTCTGCAGCTCGTTGCGCTTGGAGCCCACGATCCCAAAACTGCCCATCATGGAGCACCCATATTCTGCAGACGCTTGCATATACATTCCAGAGTTGGAGGGATAGCTCTCACCTCTGTACGGAGATGTTCCTCCCACCAGCGAATCCATCAGGAATGCGTTGGCTGCCACGTTGTTCGGGCATGACATTTTGCTACTTGGCCTGCTTTCCTTGTGATTCAAAACAATCTCCTTTATGGCGAAGAGGATAAGGACAGTAGGACGCTGACATCTTTTGGGGGGGCGAAAAATATCAGCAACATAATTATGGATTCAAGGCGCTTTGTCATGTGATTTTCAGACCAATAGGGTTTTGAAAGTGGCCTTGATGCGCCAGACCGTCTTGACGTCACCGGGGTCAAGTTGTTGAGATTTTGTGGCGCTCCATGGAGCAATGGCGCCATCTAGCCGTGTTTTCTCGACAAGAAATCACAGGATGGAACAAAGAACAATCTCTTGTCTTATGGGATACTGTTACGTGGCTTAAGCGTCTGCCAAAGAAAAGGAAAGGCAAGTAAAATAAACATTTAACGGAGAGTAAAGTCACCTTTACAAGCTTATCAAACGCATAAACGCGAATTACGCACTGGTGTGCAAGGTATTTAACGCATTTATTGTCTTTCTTTAACCAACGATGGTATTTTCATGATTGAACTCATTTTTAGAAATGTTTACTCGATTATAAAATGAAATTAATGTAATACATGTGCTTTTTTTATTATAATAAGAATTAATGTGAATACTTTTCGTAATTTAAACGATTGTTTGTTATTTGTTGTATGTTTATTTGTTACTTATGCATCTTAGCTAACATTCAGAAGATTTTAATAATGTCTAAGGGTAAATAAAAGTTTTAATTTTGATACTTAGAAGCCTTTCAGTGTGTTCGCCATTAAGTTTCGCAAACATGAACGCTTGAAAGAGAGAGCGTTAGCAAATAATTCTTGTTCTTTTCCCTTTTTTTAATTGTTTTCGTCTTGGTTAGAAAGAGTCTGATGTATTGTTTAACCCCATTTTGTTCACGTACTGTTTTCATTTCAGTAAATGTTTCTATTTATGTTGACATCCATAATATGGAATATTGTCTGGCTTGTTCCACGCAGCATTGATCCATGGATATAGAAAGAACACGTAAAAAATGTGTATTGCAGTGAATAAACGTGTCTTTGCCTTTTTTCTGCTTATTTTCTATTATTAAAGATCCTGCAGCAACCCTTGGACTTGAATCGTCTTTTGTGTTTTGCTGGTTTCTCCAGAACATTTCTCGGGGAGGTCAGAGCCGGTGACCCAGCCTCAGACGGGGAATGTTGTTATTAGGGTTTTTCAGCAGATGCTTTGTAAAGCAGCAAATGTTGTTACGCGCTGTTTGGATCTAATAAATTCCTGATTGAAAGTTCATTCTGGTTAAAAATGCAAATGCCCAAAGTATTTTTTTTTTATTCTGCGTGTACAAAATAATCCAAAAGTGATCAAAAAGTTAAAAGCTGCTATATTTATTAACACTATAATGCAACATTAATGGAATGGAACTGGAATATTTTAAAACAAAAACGTATTTGGCGTAATATTTTTTTGTGATCAACAACAGTCCTACGAGGTGTAATGAAAGCGTAGACCAAAAAAAAAATATATTTAACTTAAATCTTTTTAATATTCGTCGGACAAATTCTTAGTGGGAATAAATTAAAATGTAAAAACTATTACGTACGCATTTTTTTGAAAATGTTTTGTTAATTTATTTGTATTTAACAATATAGGAAAATTGTGAGCTGATAATCAGCTATTCAATTTAATCTAAAAGTACATTAATGTGAAAAGAACAAGTTAATAACTAGCTAATAATGTCGCTATTTTTTTGTAATTAATTAAATTTTGTCCGTTCGCATTTACGAATATTAAACACAAATGAATAAGCGACATCTGACTCAATCCACACGCTATAATTTACAAATGCACTTTTATTTGAGTGACATTTGTGATAATATTAAAACTGGACAAGAAAAAAACGCAAATCTGCTCTTTTTGTTGCATGCGGCCTAAGCCTGTTAAAAATATTCATGTGAAAATATTAAAAGTAGAAATGTGTTTACAGATTTGTATTTTTAGTCACAACCCACTTTTCATTGTTTTATTTTGCGTCATTAATTAAATATTATGAAAAAAGCACATATATATCTAACAATTCATTGTTTAAACGATTAAAAATGCAGTTATTTGCATACGATTTTTTTTAAAGCGGCTTTGCGTATTTCGGTTAATCACTAACAAAAACAAAAAGAAACCACATCAAATTCGATAGTTATTTTTGTCTGTTTAAACAAATCTGATTTTCAATCAAAAGCGACTCTCTTTCTACTCGGTTCCCCTCATCCGAACCGCAGAGTTCTGTTTGGTAATTTATAGTCGACTCATGTAACGCTTTAAAGACATTTATAAATCAAAGAGTGGTAAATCGCAAAACACATCAGCATTATATTAAACTTTAATATCAGCAAAGACCATACAAATGACTAGAGGACATTAGTGGCGAATGTATTTACAACTTTTCATCACATTTCGGAGAGCGGAAGTGTGTTTATGCGTTCAATGAGCTGTGGATCTAGAAGCACAACAAAGATCAAAGGTGGGATGCTGTTGTTTCTGAAATAAAATTATTGGATGTGAATGCGTATATCTTTCTATGCCTAGTAAATGGGACTAGAGAATATGCCTAATAGAAAATACGACATACATAATTAAAGGTTAAGTTTCGCATTTTACATTTTGCGTTCACGTGTGTTTAAGAAGGTTGAGAATCCAGCTCCAAAGTTAACTCAGTCCACACAGTGTCTCTGAAGCCTCCGCCATTTTCTCTGTTGTCAACTATAGCATTCGAGTCTCTTTGTACTCCTTTATACTCATGCAAACGCTGCAAAGTCGTTGAAATAGCGAGTCAAATATTCGAGTGCATTTGCATCAGACCCGAAAACAAAACCAATGCACGACTTTTGGTGACGACTGGTGCCGAGCTGATCGCTCTGGTTTGATGGCGACTGTGTGTCCGCGTTTGATAGGTGGACGGTCCAAGTTCCTGCTCTTCAGTCTGACCACGAAAGAGAAAGGAATTCAGCAGAATAACTACGTCACCGAGCCAGGGCCAAGGTTGGTGGGTGTGACAAGAAGACAAGCCTTCCAGCCTTGATCCTTTCAGCCCCCCTTCACCTCCCCACCCGCCATTTCTGTTCCAACGATTCTCCAGGGCAAGGAATAAGCTCTTCTAACATATCAGAAATGCATACAGACCCCCGATGACACGTTCAGGAATCATAAAGGACGAATGTGGAGGTTTTTAAAGCACTCACTCGCGTTCAATCCGAGGAAATAAATCAGTGCATTGCGCACCGCCGCTCCTTCAAGCATCAGCCCATATTTAGGCTCTGTTGTAGTCTCTGATTTAAATCAGTTTGGAACTTGGTTTCTCCGGCTAGGGAAAGTCACGAGCACGCGTAAATGGTCGAGAACATGCCAACGCGCCATAAAGCTTCTCATGCATGAAAATATTACATTTTACTGAGACAATAAAATGCTTTTAATGGGAGTGCTAAAACGGGAAAAGTTACCTGCTGTAGTTTATTGTGAGAGGTCAAAGAGCTGCTTCTTAGGCATTCCTTGGTCCATGCGTTGATTGGTTCGGTTCCGTTCTCCACGTTTCCTGACAAAAAGGGCTCCTTGATTCCGCGCTTTATTGCAACGGGTTAAAGGTGAAGGCCTTGACATTATTGAAGTTCAAAGACAAACTTTTAATTATATCTTTTCCTGCATACGCATAAGTGCAAACACCTTGACTAGCCTCTGCACATGCGCCAGTGCATCGAGAAATAACCTCACCTCTGTTCGGCTCAGCATCTTCCAAAGGGATTGATCCACGTGAAGGAAACGTCTCTGCGCATTTTCAAAGTGTTCATCTCAGTTTTTAGTCCAGCAACCGGACTTTCTTGTTTACTGTTTACTGCGGAAGTGAACACCATTCCACTCAAACAGACGGTGCAATTAAGCCTGAAAAAGGGCAATTTAGGGCCCTAGCTTTATTGCAGTGTCTAGACTACAAGAGTGGCGATTCCATTTAGAAAAGTACTAAAAGGCATTACCGAAATGCTCTCTAAAATCTGAGGTGTTCAAGAGCAATTTCATGCATCTCTTTCTGGCCCACTTTTATTGGACAAATCGCCCGCTTGTAAAAAAAAATCTGCAAAGACGAAGCGATTTTAACACAATCCATATTATTTTCAAAGTAAACAGCAGCTATGCGCTTGATATTGATACACACTTGAACCCAATGCGTCTGGGAAAAAGATACAGGGGATTTTCTTGTCTTCACTGTCCAGTTTAATCTCTTTTTACACGACTATTGCATTCCAACATTCTCGGATTTCCTCTTTTTAAAATCAAGTAACACTTGAGATATAAGATTATTTTATTTGTGTTTATTTTGAATAATACGTCATACACAGGCCAAATCGGACCGCTGAGCTATCCCTCCGAAATAAAAAAAAATGAAAGAAAACTGGGCGAACAGCAAATAATTTAAAAGCCAAGCTCACAAAGTAAGAAAACTAGCAGCAGGGATAGACGGAGAGAATCCAAATAACATTATATTTACATTCACGAATGCACAATGCTCTGTACAAGGAATACATTATTACAGATTGTACAAGTCACAGCTGCTAAATAGTGAGAAAACATAAAAAAGTATGACACCTCCAGAGTCGAATGTGTGTTTAATGTACATATATACAAGGATATAATGATAAAGGATACACTTTTAGAATATATTATAGCATATTGTGACTTTTCAGAGTGATTAATGTTAATGTTTCACTTAAAAGACGTCACATCCGTTTTTATACTTCTCAGAGTACGTTGCTTATTCCAAAAATGGCACTGTCGAGATGACATTGAGAACATCGTCTGTCCACACCCTCAACCCTTTAAACAAGCTGGTTCCCTCATGAAATTATCGAATGGAAATATCGAGACATGAAATTGATTTAGCAAAATAAAATAATAAATAACAGGCCCCTTGATTTAAGCGGTTACAGCAATGGATTCCCAGAGAAATACTGCAGGCGGTCTCTGCTTAGTTTCTTTTCTTTCATCCTACGGTTTTGGAACCATATTTTGACTTGTCTGTCGGTCAGGTTTAACATTCTGGAGAGTTGCAGCCTCTTCTCCTTGTTGATGTAAACGTTAAAGAAAAACTCTCGCTCCAGTTCACGAATCTGAAATTTGGAGTAGGGACACCTCTTCTTCCTTGTGCGCGGGGTACCTTGGGATGAAAACAAAGAAATTGAAAACAATTATCAAACATTTTTTCTAGCAAAGCCTTTAGTACAGTTAATTTATGTTAAGTGAACTACCGCGTGGCGGTGTGTACTATCCAAAAATATCTCATATAATTATATAATTATAATGATAAGCGACTAAAACACGAAACGACAATAATAATAATAATAATAATAATAATAATAATAATAATAATAATAATAATAATAATAATAATAATAATAATAATAATAATAATAATGCAATAAGCTCATTATAGGTTCCTGTCAAAACGTTTCCTTATGTGCCAAACGCAAAATACAGCTTTCTGTGATTAATATCTCCTTTCCGGCTTCAAACCTTATTTAAATCTTCAATTGGTACCAAATTCTACTATTACTGGGGTTTGTGTATGGTGCATTTATTGCAGTCAATCAAAAAAAAGTTGCATATATAGGCCTAATTGTCGCAAACAATGGGGCCCCTGGAAGTGTATTCTATTTGATTAGTTGTGATGCATTTAGATGATCTTAAGGGCTCTCTGCACATATTTTCAGATTTTTAAGTGTTAAATTGGTATATTTTATCAAATTGCGATCGGTCACTTGTGTGTGGTGCATGTAGAATAGCCAATCATGAACCAAACGCAGTTTAAAACGTTGTGAAACATAGGCCCAAATGTCTTCAACAGTGTGACTCCATGGAAGGGTATATTGTTTGATTAATTTACTTCATTTCAAGGGCTTGCAGCACATTTTTGGTGACTAAAAGTCACATAAACATTACTCAAGTCTTAATTTGTATCTTTTTGTCAAATTATGATACTATGGCGTGTGTGAATTGCAACCATTCATGAAAAACCCTGTTTAAAACGTTCAAACAACGTGAATGCATAAAAAGTGTGCCATTTGATTATTTTCAGACATGTAATGCATTTAAAGGCCTTCAACACCGTCTTATGCAATTATTAGCTTCTATCCAGCTAAAACATTTTTAAACTCTTAAATTGTTGTAGTTAATGAAATTATGATGATGTGGTTTGTGTGTGGTGCGTTTGGTGTAACCATGTTTAAAAGGCGAAGATAGGCCAAAACGTCGCAAACAATAGGAATTATGACAGTGTATGAAATTTGATTGTTTTAATAGATTTTAAGGGCCTACAATAGCTCTATAAACAAAATTTGGGTCATAAAGTAGTATCTATGATACTTTGGTTGGTGTATAGTTCATGCACGCCGTTTAAAACGTGAATTAAATGTCACAAACAATGAAAGTGAATGCTTTTGGATTATTTAAATGCATTTAATGGTTTCTGCTACTATTAGCTGTAAAACTTACATAAATCTTAGTGATCAAATGTGGGTACATACAGGTTTGTGTTTGAAGCAACCACTGATGTAAGATAGAACCCTGTTTAAAACGTTTACTTTGGGTATAGACGTTCCCTTAGCATTGAAGGAAGCACTAGCGTTGCGGCTAAGCACCCCATGCACGGTAACTCAAGTCACTGCACGTCTAAAAAGCTCACAAGGTCTTAGCTAGTTCACATTCGAGCTGCTAAAACAAAATTCACAGTATGCCAAAAGTAATGTTCTGCCCAATTGGTTTTTACCCCCGACAGCTAAACGAGAAAATCCCTCGCAATGCTCGACGCAAGTTCATGATCAAAGTTAGCATTTGTCACAATAGCGCGCTCTTAAAATTTCACAGACTCTGGGATAGTAGCGTCTGTGTATAACATCCTCTGTTTTCAAAGCGCTTTCCCATCGTAAAAATTCTTTTCGTTGGAGGAAAGAGCTTTGTAGGTTATAATAAAATCCTTTGAATGCTTATAAAACTCCACATAAAATCTGACCGACAAAACACCGGGCTAGTCCCTTAACCTTTCCCCATTTACAGCTTCGGTACCTACTCGAATGGCTGCTCTTGCTCGCGTTCCCGTCCTTGGTGGCTGCGGAAGTGCACGAGCCCGAATTCGTGTGTTCGTCCTCATCCTCCGGCTCTTTCTCCGGCTCTCGCGCCGCGGACGCAGTCGAGGCTGGTGCCTCGAGCTTGTTCACCTCGCTCTTTTGTAAACATTGTTCTGACTGATTGTCCGTGCTGCAGTACGCGCTCTCAAAAAAGCGATCGAACCCTTGAGGCAGCACGTTGTTCTTCCCTACTCCGGCGTAAAACCCGGTGGAAGGGTGGCTAGAGTTCGGATGATGCTGGTGGTGGTGGTGGTGGCTGTACACACTCTCGTTTTTCATGAGCATTTCTGTCATGGTGGATGGCGGAAGACAGTCTCTATGCACCAAGTCTTCTCCTGAGTAGCAAGATGCATAGTTGCTCCTGTGGTGCCATTTGCTGGACGGGTCCAACCCGTAGGACACATCTCGAACCGGTTGCACTTGAGATATATTTGTTGAATACGGGTACGTGATTTGCCGCGAGGGCCCCTGTGGAAGGAACGAAGAGACGGCGGAAAATTCAGGAACGTAGTAGGTGCAGCTGGGGAGGTAGATGTTGGAGGCACAGCCCGTCCTGTCCCCAAACTCGGATGTCCGGTCTTTACGCGTCTGGGAGCAGAAGTTGCCCAGATTAACAGAGTTAAACATCTTTCTCCTGTAGTCCGCACTACAGATATGATGTTTTGGATTCGAGCTGCAGAAGGAGAAAATTTGGGAAGGCGAGATGACGCGCAATCCGTCTAAGTCGCCCCGCAACACGTGATCGAAAGTAGATATTGTCATATATCAATTTGGAACACATGGATGCGTAGGAGTGGTTCGGTTGGGTAAGATCTGTGAGATTCAGACGATTCATTTTCAAATCATTCAAATCCATGTAAAACAGTAACAATGACACGCGTGTTGTTTTAAGCGTGTTTAGCAAGAACGAAGCACCACTCTTTATTTTTGTTCGTAGTTTGCAAACGCAGCACTGGTGTTGACTTCGCGCAAAGCGCGTTGTATCCAACGTTTTAACTCTGCTTTATGCTCTTTACAATTATTAAAGTGTTTAAAAGAACGAATGGTGAGATGACTGGTGTGATTTATTGTTGTGTTTGTGTTGATTGCTGCACTATTAGTCGACTACTACCGCATTGTCAAGTTGCTCTGGTTCAAATGCACATTCCATGACTAGTCTTCACGCGTATTTACATTTACTCCCTGTGTTCGGTAAAATATAATAAAAGTGTTTCATTACACATTTCTGGTCACTTCAGTAAACGCGTTGGATAATTTCACTCATTGTTTGTATATTTCGATGGAATCAAACAAAATAAAGAGAATTATTCTTCACGCTGAATATGTTTTTCTTTTTTTATGCACAAACAACAATGCTGCGTACATTGTGTCTGACCTTCCTTATCCAGGAGCACTACACATTTTGGCATTTAACATGTGCAAACTAAGTGAAATGATCCCATGGATATTTTAAATCTCCGAGACCATTTTATGAGAGGCATCTGTTTAAGGCAAAACATACTATCCAGTTTCAATATGCACCCTCCAGCGCATATTAAAATAAGAAAACGTTTCGTTTTAGTAGCGGAATGCTGATAAATAGACTCCTAAAGTTTATGACAAATGTTCTTTTTTTATTTAAATATCATTCTTTACATTAGGAGATCAATTTGTTACGAATGTCACCACACTCACATAGTTTGCTTATATATCAACAAAAATAAATCCCTAAACTTAATTAGTGGTGATTAGTAATGAAATTAATGATGTCTCTTTGTGTTTTTAAGTAAATAATGTTTTATATAAAGCTATTTGAAGATCCCCGGAGACCTTCGGTCACATTTAACAGAGCAGTTTTACGAACTAATTACATTTACAATTGTTTATTAGACTATTAATTTACATGTTTTCTCTCCGTAAAATTTTACAGGTGTGTTACAAGCTGTATTTTAATCTTTACAAACTTATTAATTTCGGAAATCGGACAAACCGCATTTGGGATGAAGCTCTATGTTGCTAGATTACAAGAAAAGGTATGTGACTTTATGAGTTCTTTCTGAGCTCAGCCTCCAGAATTGACAAAAGGCTGGTGTGCAATATTCCTTCACCCAAGTACAAAGAAAGCAGACAGCTGCCCAGACCCAGCACTTGAATTTGACCACTAAAAATCGCACTGTGGCCGCAATAAAAGAGCGAGCGGCGGAAAAGCAAGAAAGCCTTTGTTCTGCAGGCAACAATTAAAAAGTAAATAATTGAAAAGGCCCAAGGAAATGAAATATCTAAGACAACTCAGGGGAAAAAACAGTATGCAGACCTTAACTTTGAACTGGTGGAAGAGAAAAGAGTGTTATCTGATCAGGGAAAGAATGTAAATCGTTTAATTTTGAAAGTTTTCGCTGAGGTGAGAATAAGTGCATGATCTGACTTTAGTTTCAGATATTTTTACGCGTGGTTTTGTAGCAGTTTTTAATGCTCGTTTTCGATGCCATCTTGGATAAAATACTATTATCCTACTGGCTGTAGGACCCTGAGATTCAACAAAGACGCGCCCTTTTCCTTCTCTAAACAAGCTCTATATCCTCACAAACGCTCTGCCCCTGCTGGAGATTTAGACAATTGTTGATATTGTGATGTTGAAGTTCAACAGGAAAGAAAAGCTAGACAGACTTTTAGAAGCTAGAGAAACCCATGGACAGAGGGGTGGTAAATGTTTGGCATTTTCTTCCTGAAAAGCACGAAGAACCGTGAACTTTACGACAGTTCCCGACTGGAATTTCTGCAATGCTTTGTTAGGTCCATAATTAAAAATAACTCCCCCGCCCTGAATTAATGCGACTGATTAAAACGACTTTATTAAGACACACAGAGAAAAAAAGTGTGGTAAATCCCAGTAAACTTCAGTGTGGAGTTTTCTTTGGTTCATCTAAACACTGAAGCTCTAGCCTCAAATCGTCGGAGCATCGAGTGAAAATGAAACATATTTTGCTGTGAGATTTCGACAAGCTGCAGGGCCCTCCGGTTTACCAGGGCTAGGAGCTCAGCAGGGCTAAAAAGGGAAACTGTGTAGTAGCATTAGTGTCCCCTCATGGCCTAGATAAATTTAATTGGATGTAAGTCAGGCTGTTAAACTCGCTCGTATGAGCTGTGAACAGATTCTAGCAACAACAAAAAGGTCCTTTTTAAACTGAGCAGCGTTAGCGCAAGCAGCAGTTTCCAGTCGCACCAACTCCACCTCGCAGAAAAAACAAAAGCTAAATCCAAATCAGAGCAATGCTTGTACAGTTAAGGCATTGGTTAAATTATATGTTTTTTTTGTTGCTAAAAACGGGCAAAATTCTGCTCGAAATAAAACGCAGTTTTGACAAAGTTGACATATGCTGTAATAATTCTAAATATTTCTGACGTGCCTATTGGCTGCACAGTACTGCTAAGTATACTTTATTTTATTTTTCTATTTGTACAGTTATTTTTTCACTATCGATCTGCCTTTTAACTGAAATAATAATAACAATAACAATAATAATAAAAAAAATAATAAAAATAACAACGCGCCTTTCTCTTTCAGACCGAAAAAGTATCCAAATGCGGCAAAGCACTTGTACAACAATAATGGGGATTTCTATTATTTTAAACAATTAATGAATATATATACATATATAAACACACCTATAGTGTATACTATTCAACATACTAGTATTTTTTTGTAATTCAGAATTTATAAAAAGTTAAGTAAACTAATGCGCACACACTTTATGACATAAATACATTTTTATATTTTCAGTTTTATAGCCACAGCGTATTTGTAAAATCACACAGAATTATAGTCTGCAAAAACACTTCAAAATGTACCTTTATGTAACAAAAGTTCTGGATGGATTTCCGATGGCTTTGTTTCAGTGCGCCTGTAGGACAACAACCTGAAACTGAGCAAAAACAGCAAATCAAGAGAAGGATAGCTTTAACTTAGATGTTTGTGCACGTAACTTATTTATTTGTTGAATGTTAATTTACGGTTTAACAGTCGTATGTCAAATTTACTACGAAGTGTTGTTTGTATTTTTCTATCAATCTGATTTGGCCACATTGTGTTTATTATCCGATTCCAAACACAGTGGCATTTGAGTTAAATCTGAGGAATATTCACAAACACACAAAACACGTGATAACGGATGCCTCTGTTTAGGATAAACATAGTTTTGTACAACAGCGGGACAACGCTTATATACGAATAAAATGCGCGTTTTTAAATATTTTTCTTACTTGACCTTAAACACAATAAGGTAACTTCCATGAACATGCGTATTAGCAATGCTCATATTAACTACAAAACTAAACACGTTTCAATATTTAATATTTTATTATTTTAATCAGGTACAGGATTCAAAAACATAAAGCGCAGAAGTGATTATGTTCATCTCCTCAATTAACATCCCAACATTACATTTCAATAAAATGCTTCAACGGCGTCAGCAAAAGAAAAAAAATGTTTCACCAACAAATAGAAAAATATTTATGAAACGAGCGGTTTGCTGCACTCACAGAAAGATTGTTGCATGAATTAAAGCCTTGTGAATTTAAACCCATTGTTAATGTTTGTCTTGGAATCTTCCTATATATGGTACACACTAACTTGACCTTCAAGTTGCTCCCGCCCCCAAGACTGGGCCAACAGGGTGGGAAACGAAAGCCCCCAAACTGTGGTCAGTCTGCCATTTAAAGTGTAAGGAACTACCTTTTTATTTTATATACCATGATACGGTTGTAATGTTTATTTTGTGCTTTCAAAATGTATATTATTATAATTATTATCGTTAATTCAATGATGTTGGTTATCCCACGTCTGCTTTGTGATTTGGATACTATTCGGAGCGCTCAGTCTCTGAAACGAGGCCTTCTTTCTAGATTCATCAAACTTTATTTTTCTTAAGTTTGTAATTGTTCGCTCTGTTTGTTGAGTTTTCTTGTATTTAAAAAAAAAAGAAATTTCAAAGGAAAACAGTGAAAGCCTTGGAAAACATTGTTTACAATTTCTTTATAAGACAACAAACTATTCAGAGCACGACATGCTTTTGACACACAAAAATGTGAGTTTAATAAGTTCAATAACTAATAATTCAAGGAACTTCATTCATTACATTTTTCCGCCGCAATCACTATGTCGCAATATCTTTACATTAGACTTTAATGTTTTAAAATGTGTTCAATGTTTTACATTTCACTTAAATAAGAAAAATAGAATTGCGTCCAAAGCAACATATTTTTACTAAACTTTTACAGAACTTAAGCATTTGGTGCAAGGATCAATAATATTATTTAACAAAAAACAAACACATCCACAATTGTTTCAGAAATTATTTAAATGCAATGTAAGCCCCGGTCAATATAAATACTATCATTGTATTATTAATGTTATTATTGTATTAAACACAGTAAACCATAAAAGGTGTAATGTAATTTACAACTAAAGATCTTAAAACCGACAAATCCAAGATTTGTTTTTGCGTTTTACACAGACAATAATTCCAGGAGTTTCTTTGGCCACGCACACATTTCTATAGGGTGCACAAACTTTGTTTAAAGATTTTTGTAACGTCACGGACACAAGAACGTGCGCACACAATGCCAGAAGGGATTTTTCTTTCCACGTCTCTGTCTGTGAGAAGCAGAAGGGACCCAGAGCACTTAGAGAGGCACATGACAAACACAGGTTTTGTGTGAAGGACACTGAGGTGCTCAATGACCTCTGAGCTGGGCAGACGAGTCGTCATAAACAGATTTGGCCAGTCTCAAAGTCAAAAGCGCCGCGAGGACATAAAATGCCATTGTTACTATTGCTGCACATTTGCTTTCAAGGAAGGCAATCGTCTTGATGTAAACAGAGACAGAGCCATGTTTAAGGTTCATCTCGGATTTATTAAATTTAAATGTGTCGTTATATTCTTTTAAAGAATTTGCTGGATTCGTAGTGCATTCGTGATTTCGGGTGGTGTTGAGTTGCATCCCGAACACAAAGTTCCTGTGCAGTTAAATGCAGCAAAATTAAATTAATTTTAAATGGAAATATATTTTTTCTTTACGGACATTTCACTGTATGATAAACAACAATCCAAAACGTCTTCAACGTAGTCCTCTTTGGGTCTTGTCTGGGCCCCTGTTTCATTTATCCACTAGGTGGATGTCTTTCCAATTTCACAACTGGATAAACCACATCAAATGGGGGCTTTTTTGCAGATTGGCATGAAATCAGGTTGCTTGATAAATATTATTTTGTGAAAGCAAGCTCAAACAACACATTATGCTTGACATTAGAACATGCTAAATACATTTTTTCGCACTGAACTCATAGACAATGTCGAGTTGACTCAGAAAAGAAATGTTTTCCCCAGCAGGCGAAAATAAGCAGCCCAGAAAAGAAGAAACAAGTAAAACGAATCAAGTTTGAAGACTTTATTAACCAGAAACGGTAGGATACACATACACGTATACATTCATGAACTCGTAACATTATTTACAAGATATTTATCGCAAGGTACAAAGGAATGCGACACCGGATCATTCACAAAAGTACACAGAACCAAAATTATACAACGGAGACGATTCACAAACAACCCATAGACTGGGGAAAACGACAATTATTGATATATAGTTGCTGATGTCATTCATATAACTGTATTTGTATTTACTCTATAGACTCACAAAAATAGGATTTAAAGAAAATGTCAACCGCAAAACAAAAACGTACAGAAATAAAAAAATATAGCACCAATTTCTGCCAATTTCCTTTGAAATATCAATAACTGATAATAATATACGCATAAAGTATATAAAACCGATACTAGAGGGCATCGCCATGTATCTTTATAATCTTTCTTTGCATCTAATTTGAAATAATATCGGCTACATGCGACTTTGTGACAAATATATCAGGAAGAGACTGCTAATCGTTCTAATCATGCAGAAAACGTGACGATTTCAGCGACACGGCTAAGTAAATATTCTTTATTGTATTTTATACAATGATGCCGCTGATTAGGCGAATATTGAGACGAATATACGATTGGTCAAACGATTACGTGTTTATTTTAATTTCTCGTAATTTTCTTAGAATTGGAAATCCAATTAAGCAGCTCAAGGAACGAACTACAATTAAGGGATAAGGTTAGACACAAACATGACAGATGGGATTATAACGTTTTTCACTATATAAATAAAACAAATCTCTGCAGGGAGTCAGCATTTATGCGTTTCAGCTGCTTGACTTCCAATTTACACTTTGGGTAATAGTTACAGACGATTTAGAAGCAACATTTGTCAGAATGACATTTCACATGCTAGATCAAAGTCCATTCATAAAAGCTGTTCCGTAATTGCAGGCTGGTTCTCAGGGGCAGAAGATATGAGTTGGGTCACTAACTTTGTGCCCGTGACCATGAACGTGCCATGGAACACGTGGCGATGACGGCGGAACGGAGATGGGACGCTCCCTGTGGTACTTGTTGCATTTTGGGGTTGAAAGAGTCAGTTTTTAAGCGCAAACTGTGCAAACAAAAACACAGTTTATCGCCAGCAAGTGCGTGTATGTTGTTCAGTCACATCTTTTAGTTCTCTAAACACTGATCATGGCAACGCTGTGCAGTATCATTTTAAAAGGTCGCCGCAACATCAAATAGTTGGCGGTTTTTACTATAATTAAGACTAATGAGAAAATATGTTGCTAAATTGCAGCTTCTCTGAAATTGGATAGATGGAACTCATCGCATACTCATCATGCTCCACTGTAAATGAGCACTTTACCACGTGTAGCCTAGGCAGACCAATAGGGCCATCATTTGGTCACGTACCCTTACAGTTTCAACTGATTTCTGAAAGTCATGGGGCAAGACCTGATGCGTAAAATGGGCCAATGGCAGAACAACGAACTGTTTTTTTTTGGTAGCTTTTAAGCCCCTTTAAAAGAATGACAGCGCCTGCTCTCTCAGCAACAGTCTCTTTTTCTTCATCCGCCGATTTTGGAACCAAATTTTAACCTGTTGGTCGCTAAGATTCAGCCTGTCAGAGAGCTCTCTGCGCCGCTGCCTGGTGATGAACTCGTTCAGCATGAACTCTCCCTCCAGCTCGGCCAGCTGCAGTTTGGAGTAGGGCTTTCGCTTCTTGCGGGTCCGGGTGTGCATTGGGTACCACGGGGCACCTACGGAGAAAAGTGGGCACAGCGAGTTCAATGCAACATGTAGGCCATCAGTGCAACACACATCCGCTTTCCCTCAGCCCCAATGTGTGTTCATCAACTCGAAGACATGATTAATCCGTTTCGAATCATACATTCTTGGTGTTTTCGCAAAACGAGTTTCATTGCAGTGCAGGATATAGAGCTTTTCTTCTCTTGGCGCTTTAAATGACTTCTTACAGCAGGACAGCAGATATAAATACAGTTTACGAGTCACTAAAACAAATGTGCTCTTTTTCCTGTCAGCAGAACATCTGCCATTTTAGAAATGCTAGCGTTCACCCATTTTCAGCAAACTGCGTCAAACGTCCCAATGACATGGTTGATGCTTAGAATGTTTACTAGTTGCAACTTAAACTGGTGAACGTGTAGCATTTTAGGGCAACCCCTAGCGGCCTTGCACAACCACGCAAGCACAATCTGTGCAGAAAAGCAAGAATCATGCAAATAGATTAGCCTGAGCACGATCTTAGCATGTGGTGTTTGTGTTGTGACTGAATGCGCGGAACAAACCTCCTGGACCGGCGATATTGCTTGCGTGGTTTCCTTGCGATACCATGGACTGCGGGTCGACTGCAGAAGCCTTTCCTCCTTCGTTGAGCACCGACGAACTGGAGTCCGACTCCAGCGACTGGCACGACGGCGGGTCTTGGGTCAGATGTTCGGTGCCATAGTCGTACTTTGAGAAGGTGCCACTGTTGCCCATCCCATTGTGCATCCCGTGGTCAGACGACACTGATGTCTCTCTGCCTCGCTCCTCTCGTTTGAGGCTGTTGCTTTCTGAGCACGATTCTCTGGTGCTGCTGGAAGTGCCATAATAACACTTGCTTTCGTCCAGTCGGGTTATTTCACAAGATCGATTAAAAGAGGGGTTAATGGACACGGGGCTGCTAAAGTAAGACTGAGGGTATCCGTTGCACGACTCCGATGGATTCCACGGGAGAGAGCAAACATTGTCCCTTCTAGGGTACGAGAGAGACGGTAGCCCCGCCAGCTGTCCCCCTGAGGCTCTAAAATTCGGGAAGTAAAATCTGTCTCCAGTGTGGATGTTTACCAAAGGTCCCACAAACCCGGGATTAAGAAGATTATGCTCGCCCATTTCCGCGGGCCAGACCAACAGCTTCTAGTTTATTGCAATCTGACATTTAACGTAGTTAAACCTGGAGGTGCACCTGATTGGTCACCTCCGGGTCATGTGACTGAGCTTACTCGAACGCTAGAAGGTACCACCCACTTTGTCCATTTCATACAAAACAAAACATCAACTTCTGCATTGGGTTTATATGCTTTTTAAAAATACTATAAAACATCTTATGGAAAGGGTAACGTTTTTTATTAATTTCTCCAAGTCTCGACTGATACACTTTTATTTTCCTGCTCAAAAATACAAGTGTCCCTAGTCTCGTTTAATCTTTATTACCAACAACAAAGAGAGAGAAAAATGGGGAAAAAAGAAATGCTGTGACCCACAAACGAAGTGTTTTTCCTGAGAGAAGAGAGCTTACCTGAGCTTTTGTTTCCAAACAAATTCCGCTTGAATTCAGTGTCACATAAAGATGTGATGTTCATCTTTTACAGGCTTGTTTCAAAGAAATACAGTGTTGAACCACTCTCATATTTACTGTAGTGAGGTCAGCAGGTGAAGCCATTGGCTCCGTATAAAGAAGATGATATTCTATAAGAATTTTTTAAGAGCGTAGCCTATATTTGAGATAGTATGCTCTGCACACCTCACTTGAACAACTTTAAAACAGATCCTTTCCAATAAATACCCATGGAGGACTGTTACACATCTCGCAATTCTTTTATTTGAATTTTACAAGCTAGCAGAGGGCATTAAATTGATTGTGCAGCTCCCAAATATAACTCTAGATCACATTAATTGATTTCTGATTGTACATTTATAAGCTAGACGCAGATTCGAAACAGAAGTCATCCCAGGATGCACCTAAGACGGACACAATGCGTAGCCTGTGAGAAACAGAAATGTCTTTTATGCTACTAGCCTTTCATTTTGAACCAGTTCATTAACGATAAAAGAACACTCAGGGGACCTGGTTGTAATCACAAAACACCTTTATTAATTAATTTTATTAATACTTCTACAGGTTTGCAAGATGTAGATGCATTAAAGTAAACACGAGGGCATTACTAGTTAATAGTCATTTTGCAGTGCGTGCGTACGCACCTCCACGATGCGTAAATAATAAAGAAAAAAGTTATTTTGATCAATTACATTTGAATTGTTTATATTCAGAAGTTGCTTGCAACACAATTAGATTTTCTGCCAATATAAAACTCGTCGTCATCTATGTGGGCGTGTGTCTACCTTTGGTTCAAGGCCAACTTGTTTATTATGTTCTGTTTCGCTCAATTGAAAAACAAAAACAACCTCCAGCTCCTTCATTAACGTCGACGGGTATCTAAAGCTGTAAATGAAACGACGAAGCCTAAAGGAAATCCGGCGTCCCAGAAATTGACGTAACACTTAAGAAAAGAACCCAAAACTTCAAATGCTGTCTTCTAAATTGCCCGAGGATTATTACATCCAAATATGAGGCGCACATGTGCGTGTTTACGGCTTGAATATATTCCAGATTCATGCAACTAATTAACGTGGCATGCAACACTCCGTGCGTTTGCATTGAAAAGGTTTCAGCTATTTTGCAAATTCCCAAAGGGTTTGATTCGAAAATAAATAAATAAATAAACATCAATACCACCTTTAGATAATTAGATTAGATAGTTAGATTAGAAAACCAACGCAAGACCATTAAAAACTATACTTTTGATGGTTTGCCACTCAAAAACTGTGCGAAAGAAACACTTTTGCTCACAACACAATTTTTTTATCTTAAATAAATTCTGTTAAATAACAAGGAGATTAAAATAAAACATTTTTTTTCTTACCAGCGATGGAAGACGCAGAAATCTCCCCAAAACTCTCCGGAAAGTGGGTAAAATAGTTGTTAGTTCAAGGTCAGTGTCTAGTGCACTGTCTGCGCCGCGGAGAGATTGCTGTCCTGGAATCCTGTTCCAGACAGGGCCATCGCCTAAACAAAGCTTGGAGTTAATGTCCAACGAGGTCAGAAAAAACGAGACATAAACGCTGCAAAAAAAGTTTAACTGTTTAAAATCTGTTGTAAAATGCAACTAATAAATCTAATAAACACAGATTTTAGAAAACAATATTTTTTTTACAACAATTGAACGCCAAAAAATGTAGTTTTAAATGAACAATATTCCGAAATAAACAAAGCAAACTATGCGACCGCTATCTGTAAAGACAAAAAAAATGGACGAAATATAAAGCTCACCCTTTAGTCAACACATTACTGCGGTTCCTATAAACAACAGCAAGAGTTGTTTCAAGTAAAACAATGTAAATTGACTTATATAAAAATGTGTTAGGCGATTTAAAGGTGAAACTCGCAGTAGCCCTGTTGGCTACATTTACATTTTTTCTGAATTATGTTACTTTTCTGTTTACGCATTTATAGTTTTATAAATATATCAATGTAAGGTGAAATTTAAATATTTCAAGCGTACAGAGACACGTTTATAACAGCAAAAGTATTAAAAATGAATGTCTAGAATTGACGTTTTTTTTATCCTGAAATATTTTGCACAAAACTCTACCAACTAATTTTCTATCCAAATACAACTCCGAACCAATAATAAAAAAACGTGTCCTGTTCTATACGCGCGTGTAAACGTAAGTTGTGTCGCTTCATATTTTTAGTAATTACACAGTTTCTTCGTACTTGAAACAAAAACGCTATGGTTCAAGTAAAAACTTGTTTGGGGAAGAAACGTGTCTCGTGTTGAATGTGCACAGATCACTTCCTGGTACTTCCAGCTCCTGCCACCAGAGGATCCCAGCAGCCCTTGTCTGCCCAGTTCTCTCTACTCGTCTGAAAGCCCTCGCCTTGAAAATACTATTATTTATTCGCAACGAATCCCCTAAATGTAGAGCTGTGTACACGTAGAAGAAAAATGTATAATCATGATAATATTCAGAAAGTGCAAAAACGAAACGTGATAAACTCTTTTAATCCGCATGTAGTACGCGAGCAAAACACGTTTTAAACTCTGCAGAAATCATTGACAAACATTTAGCTGTTATCTTACGTGTAAGTATTTTAAAGGGACACAATCTCGATCATCAGAAACACTCTATTGGGTTTGTATTAATTTTTGCACATCGTGAATAATAAATTAAATAACATTTGCGACACTTAAGGGACAATTTTAAGGGATTTACGGCGTACGCAACGTAAGATGCAATGTAAAGATACAATTTTACTAATATAATTTCTGGTAGTACTGGTCCAAACCATAACATCTAAAACAGCCTCGAGAGAAAAAAAAAACAACACAAAACAAAACGTGGTTGTATCAATTCTCTAAAGAAGTTAAAGCTCATTTTGTAGAGTAAAATATTTAGTTTAAGTATGCAGGACGGAGTGAATTATATTATTTTATTATTAATGTGTAAGTTAAATTATGGCAAGTCAACTTCCTATCGGCATAAATTCCAAAGGACGATTTTATATGAAAATAATAAGAAAATATACAGTTAAATTTACTTTAAGCATTTACTTTATATATTTAAGACTTTACTTCAAATATTTTTATTTTTACAAATGTTAGCAAATTTGCTAGTTTAATGATGTTGTGATGAAAAGTGAAATATGATTTAATGAATATAACCAAGTAGTGATTTGTGTTTCAAATGATAATTTGCTGTAAGGTTTGATCTACTGATGGATTTGTATTTGTTTGTTTTGTTCTTTTTCACTCAGCAATCACGTTTTTGACAGAAAATAAACATCAGTCTGAAAGTTAAGTGCTTTATTACAGCTGCAGTACTACAGTTTGCTAATTTAGACTTTAGGAATTCAGATGATGTCATATTTTCATTCAGAGAACTGTCCGTATTGATCATTTCAATACAAAGCAACTCTTTTAAAAAGTGCGTTTAATTGCAGCGTGTCATTTTGGAAATATTCCACACAATGACATCCACAGGCGCATGAAATTATTATTTTTTTTAATACTTGTGGGTGTTTTCAATTTAATTATTGTGTATAACATGCAAGCAGTTCGACTGTGAATGCACATATAAACGGATTGTTTTTCTTTATACAAAATACGATACGTGTCACGTGTCTACCTGTATTTGCATGTGTTTGAATTAAGAGAAAGTGTTAAAACGTACGCTTTTCACAAGACAAGCGAGAAAATAATCAAAAACGAAAACAAATCTATGCGTTTGTACTCATCAGGCCTTGCGCCAAACCAAACCAAACCAAACCAAACCAAACCAAACCAAACCAAACCCAAAATGCAGCCTGTGCACGGCAGAACAAGTGCAGCAGTAAAACACAATAAACACATAAAGCATTTCAAAAGTGCGCTTTTTCTCTTAACAAATGAACTCGTGATCGTACCTTTAGCGTTAGGCCTGCGGAGGATGCCTCTCTTGATATTTGGAATAAAGATGCTGCCATAATCATCATTGCTTCATCAGCGCGCCTATGGAAACAACACAAGAAGCATCTCGTGAGTGTCTCGGGATGATGGAAACGCACTATACCTGTGTTCGTGGTCAATATAACCTACACATCTCGATGTCAGAATACAAGGTTCAAGACGCAAGGAATCGCGCAAGAGAAACATGTTCAGTGGTGTGACGTTTGAAGATAAAAAAATACACATTTTCACAATAACAAAGATGTTGGATCACCAGAGTTTTTCCCCTTTTTATGTATTTATGGCGTGCCATTAACTCTCGCCGTCTAGACAGGGAAATAACACCTTGTTTGCCTGAAAACAAACCACGGCCTGTGGTGTCCAGCCCCTCTGTTTATTATTCACAAGACTCTGTGATGTCAAGGTCAAAGCGACTGCATAGTCATGGTCAAGGGTAACGCGCAGTCACGTGACTTTCAAACTTAAGCCTTAACTTTCATGCAATTAGCATATTGTTACAGAGACTTCAAAGTTAGCCACGTCCTAACAAGAGACCGAGAGAGGCACCTGGTGAGAGCTTTGCAACGAGAACTTGCTAAAGACCAAGATTCTCACAAAACGCGTCGCGTCTTTTAGCGTGGTGTCTTTGTGGTATCTCAAGGAAATTTCATCTATGCCCTTTTTGCAATATAGTTATTAAATAATGAATACGTGCACACACACAAACTACACTGGAAAGTATTTAATGGATTTATTTGACTTTATTGTGAAGACATCAGATTTGTGTAATGCCATCACGCGTTTTTCAGATTAAATAAACGCGCTAAGCATGATAAAAATGAAGTGATACACAATTGTTACACAATCAAGTAAACTCATAAATGAAGAGGTTTGTGCACAAGTTTGTTTATTCTTTACGCTCGGCATTTCAGAAAAAAAACTATAAGCCACTGCTCAAAAAAGATAAAACGCCAACCTTACCTGCATATAACTTCAGATACATGCATGTTTGTCATTAATTCCCCTCCTGATACACTTCTTTATCCTTCAAAGTCGCTCACGGCAACGAGGAACGAAGTCGTAAGAAAATGAGATTTGCAGAGCTTGAGGCATTTCCTTTATTCACTGAATATTGAAAATGTAATATTATAGGTTAATAAAAGTAGGCACAGATCTATTTCAACATTTGATTATTCTTTTAATTCTATTCCATAACTCTTGTTTAATGTTGCGGGAGAAAAGGGATGAATATCTGAAAATAAAAAATGAAAATCATAACTCAGCCAACGTCCAGATTGATGTGGAAAAGGTCGGAAACATAAAAATCAACGCTATTCGCTGTATTAGTTTGTAACCACCTATATGGAATATATATTAATATACATACATGGAATATATGAATATGGTCAAAAACATTTAACGATGTCGAATGATCCGTATGTGAAAAATATAATTTTAATTTGAATACTCGAAGATTTGGTTGGCGTGTTACGGTTTTATCCTTATAACTGGGGGATGAACATGTATTTTGGAGGGAAAACATTGCTACTCTCAAGTTGTAATAGTATAAAAGTTTCGGCAATTATTCTTTCAGAACAATGAACGTCTAAGAAGGATAGAAGATTGCATCATATCCTCTATAAGTGTGTTCTGGGAAAACATCAATGCAAGGCAATATATCTGCAAAATATGCGAAATTTATAAATTATAACCTGAACGTGTAACAACTTACCACTTAATGGGAAAATAAATCATAAAAACATTGCGAAAATTATAGAAAACCACTGCTATTACAACAAAAATGCAATTAATAATTCCTATAAGCAAACGCATTTCTTAAAAAAAAAAAAATTCTAAAAACTGTTAGACTCTCGAGATCCATTCTCGGATCGGAAATCGCTGTGTTTTGAAGCCAAATTTGCACGAAATTATGAAGTGATTTCAAGTTCCATTGTTTTTATTTATGAAATATGTCTCAATCCAGGAATTGAACACCACAATACAGTTCAAATACTGCACGAAAAGATACAGACACGTTTTGTGAACAGCTTGATATATATATATGTCTATATAAAAACAAAGAGGTTGTGCATTAATGTTTAATACTAAATGCTTACAAACATTCCAGTTGCATGGCAGATTCATATCCTTCACTGATAATAGGGACACATACAAATGATCTTGAAACATTCCATTTTTACAGTCCTGTCATGAGCGAAATCTAAATTAAATAATAGAAGCCTTAAACTGTACAGTGAACATAGCAGCCTGGTTTACCAAGCAACGTGAACCATTTAGAGTCTGGGAAAATCTCAACGCATGAGTCAAGTTCAACATTTGATATTGCCTGTTTGAGATTTTACACAAGTCTTGATTCTCTCGGCGAGTCCAAACGATTATTTTCTGTCTTCTCTTCGGGTGTTTTCTGCTGGTGAGCACTCGTGAAGAGCTGCAGAAAGAGTCGCGTCCTTTTCGGATGCACGTAAACCATTTCTCTGTGATATTTGTGTATTTTTAAATATTTACTATTTATATATGTACAATCGTAGAAACTGGCAAAATGTTTTCTGCTTTTTCACAGTTTTTACAAGCCCCAAAAGCCAGAGTGAGAGATTACGGTGCTGTGTGTGTGTGTGTGTTAGTTTCATTAAATAAAGTGAAAGAAGACAGGTTGGGCTCCCCGGATGTTCTTCTGAACAGAGGTAAATGTCAGACCTTCTGGACGGAACGTTGTGATCTGGTGGAACGCATCAAGTGTGCATATGATTATTAGTCTTTGATTTACTGACAAACTTCTTCTCCTTCACCCTGCGGTTCTGGAACCAAATGGTAACCTGGCGTTCTGAGAGGTTAGTAGTCGCAGAGATGCGTCTTCTCTTGTCTTTGGTGATGAACTTGCTTGCGGCATACTCCTTTTCCAGTTCCTTAAGTTGTATCTTGGTGTAGGGAACACGCTTTTTGCGCCCCCGACGATAGCTGCTTACTTCTGGCTGCAGGGGAACAACGTCTGAAAACCAAAAAAGCAAACGTCACCAGCAAAGTTTGACAAGTTTTTACCAAGTCAAGTAACTAAATAAATGGAATCAGTATTTGTTCATCATTAATACAGGCCAGGCTTTTGAACGCGGATATTGAGCAAACTGGATTTCTTCAATCTTTCCTAATTACTTAAATACGTTCATGTTTGGCAGCAAGGATTTGTGACCAAATAGTGCACCACCTTACAGTTCAATGTAGCTTAAGGGTCCTTTGAATAAAATAAACTACGAGTCCAAATGATGCAACCTGAAAACGCTGCTTCTCATTTACATTTTAGGCAAACGAACGTCATTGGCTTCACTCAGGTGTGCACTGGGACTTACTAAACGGCTATTCAACATTTAGACTAGTGTTTTTCAACCTTTACTGCACCAAGACACATTTGTTTTGATTTTAATAATCACGAGGCAAAGAAAGAAATGTTTAAAAATAAACTAGTAGCGTGTATGAACAATATGAAGTGGTGTCTTGGACAGGAATAAAAAAGTAGGAAAAGGAATAAGAAAATGTGTTTTATAATAAATCATATTCCTACTTAACACCAATTCGACCAGATTGGTTTAGACCATCTAGATAAAATTTGATCATTTCCAAAAAGCACAACAACTAATATTTCATGGCACACTAGTATGCCGCGGCAGCACAGGTAGAAAATACTCATAAATTTGCATATTTTGATCAGAATTCAAAAGGGAATATTTCGGATTATGTGTAAAACTAGCACGACGCGATTGCTGTTGTTTCTGGTTGTTTGATTAAAAGATACGTACATCAGACTTCCTCTAGGGGGAGGGTTGCCAAACATGTCAGGGGCGTTTGGGTGGTGTAAACACTTTATATCGTAACAATAACACAAAATATCTCCATCTCTGAAATAAACGAAACACTTGAAGTGTTCAGCTGAGCTGATTCGCAGTCGTTTTCAGCATTTTGCACAGTTCAACCCAAAAGCATAACCACATTAGCAGCGAAGTAAAACGCATCTCAGTGGTTTTCGCATGACAGATTGTGGGCAACGAATCCGGATCACGCTGACAAAGATTTATAAGTGGGGCAAATAAAGTTATTCTGTATTTTCAATAAGGAGGAGCTAAGGTCAGAGATATTGCCTGGTTTTCAAAAAAATTGCGTGACAATCCCATGACTCAATAATATGCGAGTTAATATGTGACTAGCTTTGTAACAGGACACGTCACTCAAACATTGTACTATTTCATTTCAGATGTTGTAAATACACCCGATATTTAAGCTTTGCTGTCTCCTTGAAACCTGTTGTGTTTGCAATTTGTTCAAATTCTTGCTCTGGAGAGCCACCTGAAAATATCCGACATGCAGCTGTCAGAAAGCATTGGAACAGATTTACATATTTGACAGGGCCGATGACTCCACGAGAGTTCACTCTTAATCGTTTAAAATGTCAACATTTCCACGTTGAGTTTAGAGATGCTGATCGAAGCTAAGCAGTGTGTAACGCATGTTCAGTGTTTGAAACATACCTGGAAATGGAGATTTCCAGAGATGAGAAGACTGCGTTTGCTCCTTCGAACAGTACACCTGCCCATCCCAGCCATTCGAGAGAGCCCAGTGTTGATAGCCCTCCATGGGGATCAATGCATCGTGACGTGGCTCGGGATGCGCGCTAATACTGGGAACCACCGACATGTCTAGGTATCCTGGAACCGCCTGGTACGAGCTGGCAAAACTCGGATAGAAAGCAAACTCTTTCGCCCTGCTGGATAGCTCCTCGGTGGGCAAAGCGCTGCTCGTTTCGGCATATTTTTCCGCGGGGTGGTACGAACACGGTTTCTGCTGCAAGTTCACGTTGTGAGAGTGAGACAGTCTGCAACCGTAGTAAGGGTTTCCAAACGGGTAGCCATAGCCCAGCGAGGCGCTGGATGACGTCTGAGGAGCGGGGCACTGTCGCCCGGTTTCTGGGGAAGATATATCCGAATACACGGATCCCTGGTGAGTCGCTATGGTGCCGGAATGCCGCCCCAGCGCAGGGTGTGAGATCAGCTCCCTGCAATGAGTCGCAGGGCAATTCCCGCTCAAGCCTTCCATGATTTGGTTTTTATTCTGATTATTTTCATTCGGACTTTTTTCATACACGTACATCAAGGTGTCCGCCCAGCGTGGATGCAGGACCAGCGAAGTCGTCATATCACGGGCTGCCGATGCTTTTTAAAAGTCGCCTACTCCAAGACTGATACCTCATTTCCAACTACATTTTACGCACGCGCATGCGCAGCGCCGCATCCATGTGTCCAGTTCATTAAAGCGCAAGCACGTGATATGCTAACTAGCCCGAGGAGACTGGGTTGTGGGTGGGAGGAATATTCCCTTTAAGCAACCACTGGCTCACATTTCACGCCTGGCTTCGGAGGCTCTCCGCGCTCAGCCATTGGTGGAGAGAGTTTGAGAGGGTCGTTCTTAAAGGGATGCGCTTCAAGCTCAGGCGAACGAAAACAAGCTCAGCTTTCAGCCGACACCAGTCTAGACACAAAATCTTTTTTTTTTTTATTATATTTTAGCTTCAATAGGCATAATTTCCTTTAAAGGGCATATGTTTTCAATAGTATATAACAGCATTTGCATAGCAGTATTCTGAATAATTAAAACGCATTTTAATATAAGCAACTATTCAGCAATGCAATATGCACTATTTATAAAACCAGCAAATGTCACTAATCAGCTGTGAAAACATTGATCAAAACTCTGTATAGAACGCATTAAAGACATTAGAACTGTTTAACGTAATTCTTTAAAGAGAAATACCTTTGATTGTGAAACAGGGCCGTGGCACTTAGTTTAGATTGGTTCCTATCCACATGACTCAACGTAAAATGTGTAATACCAGACTCGGCAATTCAGCATAAACAAATTAGCAGGAATGTAGGGCTTTATACATGAGGGAAATACATGGTTTGTGTTTTTTTAAATACAAAGAAAGTTAGAAACGGTTCATTGTGATGATTACGCAGTGCGCAGCAAATATTATAGCATACACTTTATGCTGCATGAGTTTTATTTGATGCATTTACATGCACCATACACCTGAATTTGCATTTCGACTTGTCAAGACAAGAGAGAATGCATCATCCCTAAATCAAAATACTTTCTTCAGGTCTGAGGTTGCGCATTAACAATGCAACGTTTCATGAGGAATGAACAAGAGTTCCACACCGGGTAAAAACATTCCTCTATTGATGCTTTCTAATGAGCAGCGACAGGATGGTGTGACACGCAGATACAGGTGAAACGTAGACACGCGTTTTATTTTTAAAAAAGGGTTAGGCTCCTCGGAAAATTCATCGTTGTCTTCAAGACGGAAGAGTGGACAAATCTGACAAAAGGCAGCTGCGTGGAAGTCCAAGGTCAAGGTAAAAAAACGCAGACAAACAGGGTCGTAATCAGAGTCTAGACAGACAAGAATGAACTTCACACTCGCTGAGGATTGAAAGGCTTTGGGATAGAAAGCGGAAAAGCAACAATCCACGTCCCCAAAGTAATTTCTACTTTTTAAAGTGAACCGGCAACTGTTAAAGTGTTATGAGAAGGAAGACAAATACGACTAGCAACGCAGAAACCCCTTCCGGCGAATCTCTTGCAATCTTGACTCGTATTTCTGTTCAAAGTTTCTGAATGGGATGGAGTAACTGCTTATTTTATCGACAAGAAACCAATTTACGCGACAGGAACCTACATTTTTACAAACATTTGAAATATCTGAAGTAAAAAAACTACAGGTAATCATTATATTTAGATTTCATTTACAGTGAAATAGTGATTTTAGACGAAATGCCAAATTCAATTTGCACTGTTTCAATCCACAAAGTGCCACAATTACAAATTGTATAGCAACAAAAAACATCTAATCTAAAGATCATATATAAAAAGACCAAGTTCAAGATTGCGTTCCTCAACAGCGAGAAAGAAAACACAATTTTAGAGAGGTGAGAAATCAAGTTGTCGACTATTTAACATTTAGTTTACTGAATTGATTATAACAGAGCTTTTAATTAGTTTAGAAACAAAATTATGGATTTTTCAAGAAGCTCGTTCTTAATTTCGCCTGTCGCAGGTTAATTGTGCACGAGAAGTAGATATATATATAAAACACAGTATCAATGCAAGTTAAACGTGAGGAAAAAAAACATTGGGATATCACAATTTCGAGTATTTCACGTGAAGTGAGATGCATTGGAGTAAAACGGGAAGGTTGCTACTTAACAAGTTTAATATAATCTAAGACGCGTGCTTTACCCCAGAGTTTCAGGATTGGGGAGAACAGAACGAGTTTGCGACTGTACCTCAACAAGGTTTTAATGTAGACAAATCAGTTTCTATTGTTTTTTTTTTTTTGTGGTTGGTTGGAAATTATTTGCAGTTTCTCCAATTAATGCCCAATCTTATTACGATCAATTTGCATTTGCGTGTATATTGTCATGTAACTGTATTTTTTTCAAGAAGATAGCGACCCCATGTTAAAACAAAAAGAGTTCCTATTTATAAAAAAAAACTGTTGTTCACAGAAATATAATCATAAATTATACACATACTATAACCCCATTATTTATTATTTACCTCTAAAATACAATTTCCCCATTGCAGGTTCTTTTTTTATTATATTCTATTACTCTTTGTTTACCATTTATACATTACTGTACATTAAGAACTGTAAAAAACAAAACAAAACAAAATAAAAAATAAAAATAAAACACAGTGGTCACAATTATTGTGAAAAATTAATGTTTTTAATCCAGGTTTTCAAAAGTTATGGAATCTTTGTGACGTATATGTTTATCTATAAGAATATGGAATAATACAGCTTTTGGATAAATATATAAATACTCAAATACTTTCAGACACAATGTGTATAAGAAACGTAACATGGGAAAAAATATATATTTCAACTTTACTTTCGTGTTACGGCACGCAAACGAAGACTGTATATAATTTTCTCTTGTCTATTGTTGTTATACTGAACGTTTAGAATGTTCTCTTTTGGATTCGTTCGTTTCACCACTGAAGAACGGGAAAGGTCTCAGTATTTGTCTGATTAAATGACGCCAGGGAAACAGAACTCGTGTCTGTGAGTCTGACGTGGTCATGGAGTATTGGAAAATCAATTGCAACATCGGTTAAAGCCAACTAGCCTGAGTGCTATTAAATCTGCCTTCTGTTTCCATTGAGACCATCCAAGCCTGCCCTTCAGTCATACTGAAAACGCCAAGCAAACCAAACATTTACATATTCACACTCAAAACAAGCGTTTAAAATCAAGTTAAAAACCCAAACTGCGTGAATATTAAAAGCTATATCCGTAGCCCTCACCTTTTCTTTTCTAAAATTGAACATCTAACATAATGAACAAGATTATTTCCTAAAGGTGCATTAAAGTGCTCCAGCCTCTTTAAAGCAAAACACTTGGCAATTCTTGCTGCAGTGAGCTGCTGGCATTGATTTCCATTTGGGGAAAAAGACCCAGACTGTTGCAGCGTTCATGAATATGAATCAACTACCGCAGTGCCTCAGTCTGAACTACTTTCAGACACAGGTATTGAACTCGAGACGGTGTTTACGTGTCCCCAAAACGGCAAATACCTTTCAGCAATCCTAGCTGCATCAGAAAGGCATCAGCTGAGGTTTTAATTCTGATAATAAAATAAAATATCTAACTTTTAAAACATAATGGCGATTTATGGTCACGTTTCCACAGAATCACAGCAACCACCAAGAGAAAGAGGCAACTCGTGTTTAAACTATAGTTGTACGCTGCTCTGACTCCATCTCGGTGCAATGCGGTAAATCTGTGGCTGGTAAGAGGCGATCATTTTATTATGTGGTCAGATAAGAGAGCAAATAAACTGGAATCCGGAGAAAAGTCTTCTTTTTAAAACAAAAACACGAAAGACACGTTTCTTTGTTTGGTTGCGAGTTTGCACCTTAATCAAAAACAGATTGGCGTGATGTGGCGAGCAATCAAAACCAAAGCAAAACATATCTTCTGAAAGCACGCATTAAGATAATACCTGTTCATATCGTCTTTGAGTTTATGACATACTTTGGGTGTGCATTGTTGTGAACACTTGTGCATACTTTACATTGTGTGAGCTGTCGTCTTCCAAGTAAAGGTCTTTGTGCGTCTACCAACAACAAAATGTCTCCCCCACTTTCAGACGCGTCTAGTCGGAAGTCCAAGTTCAAGTTAAAGGAGGCGAGCAGTTCCTCTGCAGACGCTTAATTGCGACAGCGTGCTTTAACAACCACTTTCTCAATTCCTTGCACGTTTTCTTTAAAGCTATAACCCATGTAAGAAAAGTTTAGGCTTAGCATTGGATCACCGTTCCCAGAACGCATGTGTCTGAACTAGGAAATGGCGGTAGCTTGTATTTGAAGACATTTGGGTCACTTCAATATTAAATATTGAAGCATTGGCAAAAACGCTTCTGCACACATCAAGTGGTACTTAAATATCACGTTGAGACCCAATGCAGGCTTTTTGGGATGTCACAATCATGGTCTAGATTTTTTTCCTAAAAAAACTCCACCAAAACACTTGAAGGCCTTTAAAACAAAACTCAAATTAACACTTGGGATCGTTTTTCTTCTAAAGAAGCGTCGAGAAAAACCCTAACCTATTCACAAAAATGCAACCTTCACTGGAAAAGGAACCATTCGGTTTTGTGCAGTTACCAAAAGTACCGAGCTAAATAGTATAAAACCAGAACAGTTTTGGTCTGGCCTAAAGAGCAAAAAGGGTACCGTATCATTTAATGAACAAACCTCTCCTAAATACACACAACTTGATCTAGAATAAAAGATATTACCAACATTTTCAGAATACACATGGATTCTTTCTTACTTACACAATTTGCATTATGACTCAAAGCACATTTTATTATAAATATTTCCATGTTATTGTGATTTTCACGAGACATAATTGGTGAAATCACTCCAAAAATGTGCAAAAACAGTTTAAATCGACATTGGTACGTAAACATTGCTATCTGTGGATACAAAGCCATTTAAAACACGACATCAGCATGTGAAAAAATGTCACTGTTCACTTTTGTTTATTCAGGGAAGAAAAGTCTGGACAAAAAGATTTTTGTGTAAAAATCTCATGCCACTATTAGCGTTTATATATAGCGTTCTCTGTCCTTAATCTCTTTTAATAAATATAGCATTTAACGTATTATGTTACTGATACTGTAACGTCTGTTTTTAAAGCTATTATTAACTGCCGCCCTTAATATTTCATATTTTCATATTTAAGATAGCTTGCAAATGGTGAACGACAACGTAATCGAATTTCTCTACTGTATATACACGGAGCAGAATTGACAAAGCTGAGTTACGCTCGTATCTGTATAATCCACAAACGCGGCTGCATTGCACTATAGGATTAAAAGGGTAAACAACCCCAGTCCTCTCTCCAACCAAATACCCAACCCCAGATAGACGCATATAATGACTTGCTGCTTTGGATCAAGTTAAATTAAGGTCTATTTGAGTTGATATGGTGGTTTATATTCAATTTCCAACTGTGATTAAAGTTAATTTAACAGTAAACTTACATTATAACATTTTGCTATTTTACAAGATTGGACAAAAGAAAGTTCGAGTGCATGATCTTCCAGTTTTGTAGGTTTCATCACACGTTATGTGAATGGCTCTAAACTTGGATTGAACCAGCGAACTTCTGAGCGAGGCAGCTCCAGTAACCACTGCACCACAGTGTTTGCACAATAAACCCGGTTTATATTTAAATGCATAAACTTTTTAGTTTAAAATTCTTACTAGAACACCGCTGATAGAAAATAACATTATTGCATGTCTATGCTATTTTATTAACAAATTAAATCACGATCTGCAAAATTCGACGCTTCGGTATTTCGCGGATTTCTGGCTGAGGAACGGCTGCAGGTTTACAAAAAGGTTTTAAGCTATTTTGCATTACGCAAATGTTGTTAGGAAGGTTCTGCAAATTCACAGCAAAGGTTTATAGTGTACTATAACTAAGTAGAGTAAAAACCATCATATATTACGAAAAAACAAAGCTTTTCGATTACAGGACTTTTGCATACAAATTAAATAAAAATGGTTATATTTCTTTTAAAAAATCTTAAAAGTAATCCTGGCTTTGCGATAAGTATTAAGAGCAGATAACGCAAGAATACATTCCGTTCAACACATTTTTTTCAAGCTCTAAATTGCCTTTATGTTTTAAACCTCAGATGAGCCGAGTATATTGTCGGTGGAAATGTAACGATTTACATAAGATCATTTCACCATAACTTTATTATTTTTGTTCCGGAGAATTTTACTCAACTCAAGACGCGTTTGCCCACATTTGAGATGTTTCATCCAATCAAATGTTGAAAGATGTGCATGTTTCAATACAAAAAGTCACTCAACGGAAGTCAAGAAACGTATTTTCAATCAAATGTATACAAATAGTACATTTGTTTTGTTTTAGTTCCATGTTTGTAAAGAATCACAGATTTCACATGAACTGAAATGGACAAACGTATGTAAGTTTTTAGTGAACTATTTGACGCTTTCGTATATATTTGAAACGTTAAATTAAAATTATTAAAAAGTACTGAAATCCGAGGAGTTTAAACAGACCACGGTTTGAAGACATTCGACTACGAGTCGTGTTTGAGGTGTAATTAATATTTTATTTATTTAACTCATTTAAACGCGACAAGGTTGTCTCTAAAAAAGAATGCTGATAAGTTAAAATAGGAATTGGTTTATCCGCTTCGGATAAAGGCGGCTGCCAAACGCATTGCGGTAAATAACGCGTTAATTGCACGTGTTTGCGATCTACTTAAAATTCCTCAGTTTGCACCGAGTTTCAAACTGTAGAAAACTTTTCACAGAGCAGTAATATTTAAATGAAACTCCTTGTAATGATATCACTAGTGTCGTGCAGGTGGAAAAATAGAAATAACGACCTCTGGAAAGCTCCATACAACACGATTGTGGATTGAATGCGAGAAACTAAATATATTTTCAAACACATATCAAAATGTTAAACATTTCTGTGGCAGTCGGCAGGACAGGGACAGCCTTAGAGTTCAAGTTCAATGTCTTTCACAGCAGACAGCCAGAGAACGCACAAGGAGACCCCGTCACCTCGTCCAAAATAAATCACAATATGAATACACACGATGACACGCATCGATGTACAATCCTGCAAATAATGTCCACCAATCGAAGAACTACGAATTTATGTTGCGTTTTCATTTGGAATATTTTGAGAGAAGGGGATTCTGATTGAAGGTCATTAACAGGATAGAAGCTCTACAAGCTGCACACAATCGCCCTCAGAGGTTAATAAAAAGACTTTCTTGATCCAAGATTGTATTTTGAGTTTTCGACACTCAGCTTAAAATCCCGAAAAAGGTAAAAGTCTGAAACTGCAGAAGTGCATCAAATGCGTGTATTTCAGAATGTTCTTTATGTTCTTATTTGAAGCCGAATACTCTCTAATGGACTTATAAAATACCTACAAAGTGTTTTGTTTCCAATACGAGATTTGATTTCACCAAAAACAGCTTTGTTACTGTGATAAAGCCGGGAAATGTCATTGATCAGACTATAGGGAAAAGAAAGCAGTGATAGATATAAATCACCAGTTTGCTGGGCCAAGACCTACCAACACAAAAACTATAACTTTTCATTCATTATTTCTAAGAGTCGTTTAAATTAATTTCACGCAAAAAAGCAAGAAAGCCTGAGTTTTCGACTGGGAACACGCGGGATTTTCTAATTTGGACACAATCACTGACTGTCACAATCATTGGCTATGTTAAAGTTACAAAATTAACACCGACGGAACTGTCAGCAGTAGTTTTGTGCAATAAAATGTAAGTGACTTTATCTGTTAACATGTAAATAAATTGTCGGCGAAATACCTAAAATTTACATTGAGCAAATTCAAATATTTTTCATAAAAAAATAAATTAAGCAACCATCAATGTAAACATGGCTGAAATGGCATCACCACTTGGACATAAAAACGAAAATTAATTTGACATCTGTACAACAAACAGCCATTACAACAAAGATGTGCATCTAATGAAGTACATTTCCATTTCTCTCAAACTCTGTTTTGGGGCTTGTGGACTGAACACAGAATAGTTTCCAGAGTAAAAATACGTGAATGCTTTATGAAAGTACAACAAAATATACAACGTTCTATAAGAGTTCAATTCGATATTCGGAATATCAATCCGGAAATTTAGATGAAACTCCAAATCTTTGTATTCCGTGCATTTCACCAAACTACGCAAATACTAATTAAACATGAACTATTCCGCGAAAAAGAGAATCGAAACTGTGAAAAAGTTTATGCAATGAATCAAAAAGAATATTAATGTATATATTTGAGCTGTTCAAGCCGTTTCACCCAGAGTCCCAATTAAACTTTTTAACAATGCTAAATGTGTGCGCCTCGAGTCCTCCGATTGCTTTTATTGATTTAATTGGGATGTTTAAAGACCTATTCTTGTTTGGATAAAAGTTGTTTTCCTCCGTCAAACCGTCTATAAATTCAAAGTAAATACAAACCAAATGTAATTTGAAATTAAAGCATTTTTATGAACATATCCAGAGTGGTTATGGGGCGTTGGAAAACCGCACTTTTGCAGCATTTCATCCCGCGTGGGATTTTATGAAGAGCCCTGCAGAAGTGCAGGGTGATGTTAAACTCGTCTGCATCAACAGAGAGCGCTCGCTGGGTGTTTCATTAATTCCCTCCTTAATGACACAATTAACGCATCCCGCTGTAGTAAAATAATCTGCATGGATGAAATATTAAACGCTTGAAAGGGCTTAACACGGATCCTCAGACTACAGACGTGACCGTCACTGCAAGATGATGCACAATCACGTGACAGTCTGTGAAAGAAACAAAAGATGCAGACAAATCAAAGCTTCTCTCTTTACCTTAAAGCGGCCCGGGTGTTTGGGTACTTTGCTTCAAACCGTGGTATTCCACAAGTGCGGATGACATTTCTAACTAAAGATTTTTCCATTTGTTTACAGGCACTGACGTTTGATGGAGAAAGCAGTTGAGAAAGTTTGAGAAGGAGACTCAAGGATTAACTGTGGTTTCCAGGACCACCAGACAATCAGCTGAGGGGGTTAGGTGTAAAGCCCATTAAAACTGCTACAGCACAACACAAACATCCTGCAGAGATTGTCTTGTGCTGGTTGTTCAAGCTCAGAGTCTGACAGGGAAGTCAGATTGAATAAAGAACGGTGGAAAGACAAGTAATGCGTGATAACAGTCTCTGGAAATTGTCTGAGCACAAAAGAAATGAGAAGAAAACTCACACAAAGGTAAATGAAAATATAACTTGTTAAAGAAAAAGACATTACAGGACCTTAATATAGTAAAAGCAACAGACACTGAACCGGAGGTAGACCCACTAATGATGAAAAAAGTCGAATCAATGGTCACGCAGCTTATCTCCTAATGCTTGCACACCCCTGAAGGAACTCTGCTGGTATTTTGTTCAAAACATCTTGGAGAACTGACTCCAGATCTTCTGCTGATGTAGCTTTCTTCTGTCTTGTTATGTAATCCCAGACACGCTCAACTATGTTGAGATCAGGGTTCTGTGGAAGCCATGGATCCCTTTTGGTTCTTCTTGTTCCTCTTTACCCTGAAGATAATGACTAGCTGTATTTTTGAGGTCATTGTCCTGCTGCCAGTCACAAGCCTCCCTGTCGGTATTCCATTGTAAATAAGTGTGTGGTTGACATATAAGATGGAAAAAGTAAAGAAAAGAAAAACTGAAATATTTTTGTGTAGTTTTGGCTCTAAACTTCCAAATTAATGTATTTTCTATTAGATGTGTTGAAGATGGGGCGACACGGTGGTGCAATGGGTAGCACTGTGGCCTTCCATTGAGAAAGTTGCCGGTTCGAGGTTCGCCGGTGACCTTACTAGAAGAAGTTTGCATGTTCTCCCTGTGCTTGCGCAGGTTTCTTCTGGGTACTCCGGATTCCCCCACAATCCCCAAAACATGCAGTTAGGTTAATTGAATAATCTAAATTCCCCTTAGGTTTGAGTGTGTGTGTGAGTGATGTTGTGTGTTGCCCTGCGATGGACTTGAGACCTGTTCCCCTGCCTCTCGCCGATGTGAGATGGAGATAGGCACCAGCAGACCCGTGACGACAAGAGAGAATAAGCGGGTAGGAAAATGTGTTGAAAATATATAAAATGTGTTGAAATTTGCTGCCCCACTATCTTAAATTTTCATATGGTATGACGTTATATTTTCCTCAACACACTTCTTCAAACATTTAATCATAACTTCCATGATTTTCTAAATCACTGCGCATAGGATGGCATCCCTCCTCAAATAATTTCAATAACTTGAATAAAACTCTCAAACATTATGACAGGGGACAAAAATGACTTGAAAACCTTATTGATACTAATTTCTTGGTGTTTTATTGGTATTTACATGAATCGCCACCAACAAACTTAATATCTTGTCACAGGAACAACATTTAAATGTATTTTGTTAAAAATATTACTTTTTTCATCTTTTTGTGACACAGACAATCATATTTTTTAGTTACTTGTCAACTATTCAGGTATTTGCTTGCATTCCTTAGAAAAATGTTTTTGGGCTGGGTGATTCAAAATCAAAATTAAGTTTTTAAAATTTTAACTCAATTACTATTAATGAATGCCTATTTTGTTTTATTTTTAATATATTACATTTATTTATTTATATTTTTTTTTCACTGGCGAGTTTTGTACAGTAAATATGCTCACATATTGCAAGAGAAATATTTTAGAATAAAGGGTGCATTACTTGATCTTAAAATATTTGAAGGATATAGTGTTTTTAAAGGGGAAGTAATTTAAAAATTGACCTGAAAAATGTGACAACTTTCCGATTAAATGCCCTGCCCTAATTAATACCGCCCAAATCTCCAAATCAATTTAAAGAAATGATGAAGTGTTGCCTTCTACAGAAACTCTCTATTATCAAGCTCTCCAGCCCCTTGACGAACAAACTGCCTTCTGCAACAGCCAAATTTTGGGGGGATATTATGCAGAATCAACTTTTCTGACATTACTATAATTTTTTACTGTTGTTCACTCATCAAAAACATGCTGAACATGTTTTTTCAGAATCTTTCACGCATGTTTGTGTAATCCTGTATTCCTTTTTTTCAGCAGAGAAAGTGTGTTTTCTCTCGATAATAATGTAATAAGCTTTAGTGTTGGGCGATGTCTGATGTGATGGCGGTAGCGATGGATGATGACAGCGTCCCACACACCAACTTAGATTTGAGAATTGCAGCCTAATAAATAATGATGCAGTAATATTAGCAGTTATGCTAACCAACCCAGCATTGCACAAAACACCTGAAATTGGTTAAAATGTCAACAAAACTCTCTTGGAAAGAATAAACGCATTCTCGATTTCAAACCCCTACAGTATTTGCATGAAAGAGATCAAAACTTCTTCATTAATAACATGCAAACCGCATGAGGGCTTTTTAGCATACACAGGCACTGAACTGCGTGAAGCACGTTGTTATTTCTTCACATTTACAGTGGATTCATGCTTCGATGCACTTTGGAATTTATTTATGTCCCTTTTCAGCCTGGGTGACACAGAAAATTCTCATTTGAACAACTTCATGCCCTTCTTTTGACTTCAACGTTGGAGTGCTAGTATTGAGGGCTCAAATATTTAATGTAACTGCTTAAAATTTGTATAATATGGCCCCTTTAAAATTTGGGCTCATCAGTCCAAAGCTTCTGCTGCCATTTTTCTGACCCAAATAGGTTTATGTTTTCCTGCATACTTGAGTCACATGATCTTGCTTCCACATCAGAGGAAAGGCTTTTTGACTCTTCCTGTAAGACAACTTCTGGTCAGACTCTGATGGTACCATGGGACATTCAATTTTTAAAGCATAATTAGCTTCATGTGTCTTTCATCTGCAGCCTTTTCCTCGGCAGACCACTTCCTCTACAATCCTCAACGTTGATATTTCTTTGTGCTTATTCAAACGAGCTGATTCTGAAATCCCAGTGTGCTTTAAAATCGTTTTTCTGGGAGAGACCTTGTTGATACAGTAGAAGTACCTTGTGTCTTGTTGCTCTGCTCAATCTTACTCTAATAAAAGTTTATTGATTACAGAGTTTGTTGTCCAGTTTTAAGGCTCCTACACAGCTGGTAATTACAGTGAATTTAGGACAATAGCATTTCATTCACTTTTTCAGAAGTCAGCTCAGATTCACAACGTGTGCTTCATAAGGGGGCATCCCAAAACACAATGGACAACCATTTTAATAGTAGTGTATTTATGCACTTTACTGGCACTTTTATTAGATATACAGTGGTACCCCGAGATACGAATGCTTCGAGTTACGAAACATTCGAGATACGAACAACCACAAGCAGTTCCGCTGTATTATCCGCTTGTTTAGTCTGAAGTCACGCTGCGCTTTTGGATCCTGGCACTCCTGGCACAGTGCAAAAAGGGTCTGATATGCTTTAAAACACTTAAATGCTTTCACAAAATATTTTGTATAGATTACCAATAATGTGCAATAACAAATTTTAGAGTCAAGGTGTCGTAAAAGAAATAAAGTGCTGTTCTGTAGCGCAACGTAGAGAAACCCTGTGACGCGTTCTCAGAAGCTCTCTCTCCAGTACGATCGGTACTGTCTATGCTCGTGCTTGAAACAGTGTTCGTAATTCGTGAAATATCTCGAGAACCTTCATACGTAGTGCCGTAATGTTTTCTGCATCAGTTCCTCCTCCTCCGCCACATCGCTTCACTCAAGAAAAGGTTTCACATTTGTGTAAATATTACATATTTTCATGTGTTTTGTTCAGTTTTATTATCATTTATTACATTAACAATGTTTAGATTTAAGGATTGTACAAACTTTACTTGATTTTTCTCTGAATTTCCATTTTTTTATCAACTTATTCTGTTGTTTCTGAGAGCCGTTGCATGGATTAGGCGTTTTACATGAAAAACTTCCTTCGATATATATATATATATATTGTGACGGAGGTCCATTCCGAACAGCGCGGTCCTGGCATAAATCGGGAACACCTGGGTCCGCCATCACAGGAGGATCGGGAACAGCCGCGCCTTATCAGCGCGGCAGCATAAAAGAGAGAGAGAAAGCTGCCACAGCGAGCCGGATCTCCGAAGAGTGCAGCAGCAGCTAACGCCTCTCTCTCTCTCTTTTCTCAGACAGTCCTTGATCGCCAGGAGACAACATTCCCCAATCCCGATCCTCCTGGAACCGAAACTCACGAGCACTGTTGGGATTCAAAGAGCACGAGCACGGAAGAAGAGGAAGATACGAGCACAGAGCACTCCAAAGACTGCACCGCCCTTGAGCGGTGTAAATCACCATTTTTATTAATAAATCCACCCTCCGGGGATACTTTTCTGTTTACTACCTTGTTGTGTGGTCCCTCTCCTGCGAATATATATATATATATATATATATATATATATATTCAAAGAAAAATTACAATAGAAATGCCTTTAAAACAATAGAAATGCCTTTAAATGGGTAAAAGATAACTGAACAACTCTGTAAATAAGTGTTTTACTGAGGATTTTGGCCTCGCTGCACAAAGATATTAAGAAATTAATTTTTAGATCCTACTTAAAGCAAAGAGAAGTAATAAATCATGTCAGAAGTTTAGCATTCCAACAAGTTCTTTCTAAATAACAATTAAACGGCCCTAAGCCATGTTCTCTTTTCCTAGCCGGCAAAGCATTGGTGTTTTGATTCAGTATGTCAAAGTTTGCTAATTATTTGTCTAAAACCAGCATTTTTGTATATAAACTGAGTTTAAATCTGCCAATATTACATTTTAAAATGTTAATTGATTAGAAAAATCTGAGGTATAGGCTGGAGCAGGTGGACTTCTGCTCTGATGCCTGGTTTACTTGCCCCAGACCTTTTGTTCAAATTGATTAATTGTTTGATTTTGTGCCATATCTACCCACACTAAGCGTAGTATTGTGTTTGTGTTCAATGAATATGATCCTGTATCTAGCCCAATCAGAATCCGTCGTGGTGTCACTGGTCATCACAATAAGACGTTTAATTAGAATTAACATAAAAAAGGAAACAAAAAGTTTTTTACATTTTTGCTTTTCAGTTTGATAATTTGTTGTCACTTGGTGTTAAAAGAAAATCTGTTTTTCAAGTCAACTCTCTGGATTTGATAAATCCCTTTCAGGCTCGGCCAAACTCCGATGGGTGCTCATGCCTGAAATGTTTTGACATTACAGCCGAAATGTTTTAACAAAATACAGTTCGGGAATAAACACAACATTTGTTACAAGGTGGAATTAACCATAAGACGTCCACATAGAAGAAGTTCAAACTGATTCAGAATAAATTCAGTGCTTCAGAGGTTTTAAGTTAGAAAGAAGAGTTTTTAGTTGCTTTTAAAGGTTGTGAGAGACTTTATTATTTTTATGATTAACATGTTGTTTTTCATAAACTATTTAAGTAGCCGCCACAATTGTTGCGTGTTACCCAACCAGCGCTTCAACTGCGTGTCAAGTCACACGTCTAATGTCTTTAGTAAAATGCAGATAAAAAAATGTATTTTTGCAAACACTGGCTTGCTCCTTGCTGCCCACTCTTAGTTCACAAATACTGTTTGTAGGTAAAAACAGATGTTGTGTAGCTGTACAACCTGGAACAGAGCACCTCATTTTAAATCCTTTCACTGATACCACAAGTGTGAAGGCAGAGTATAATGCATCACTGTTGGGGGAGTTCTAAAATCCCCATGTGACTTGTATCTGTACCTTGGGTCACTTTGTTGCGGACTGTAATAAAACTGTAAAAAACGTTGTGCATCTGTAGTATCTGTTCCATCAGCTCCCAGATGTGAAACGATCCAACACTTTTTGGTTTCTCGGTTCATGAGCTATATATAAATGATGGCATTGTATAGCTGTTTGCAAAATGTATTCTCTGCTTATTCAAAGCTATATACAAAACCAATATTTAGTTGAATTATATAATAGAAATAATATAAAGGCTTCAAACCATATGCTTGAAGCAAGCATCACTCTGTAGATTCACTTGGTGTACACTTACACTGCTTAAGACTGGCTCCCAAAAATGATAATGTCTCGTTGAACCCGGTCTATGAGTAGCAATCTGGTGAGACTCTCCCATTTCCTTCATTCCTCTCACATGAAAATGAATTGTCCCTATATCTTTTCTAGACACCTTTCCATTACAGCACTACCCTTTTGTTAATTAGTCTCCATCTGGTTCCAGTTAAAGCCACTGATGTCACTGCTCCCCTCCCTCCACAACAGCCACTCCAGAGAAACATGGAAAACTTTACAACTGTCTCTAATTAAAAACCCGGGAGCTTTTGTAATTTTCACTGTTTCTTGGCTAAGCTACAGATTAAAAGTGTTAGATTTGGAAAAAAATCCTGCAATAGATACATTGTCCTTTTGGTATTTTCTGTGAGCCGCTTCCCTGCGGTTCAGTCAGTAAAGCATTGCGCAACGCAAAGATAATAGGTTTGAACCCGGCAAAGCAAGAACTGTGGTCATTCCTTGAAATGTAAGTTGTTTTGGAGAAAAGCATCTGCCAAATTTACACTGGCATTTTTCCAAGTCTGTTTCAGAATATTGTTTCTTACATTGAAGCAAAGATTGTGATTTTAAAAAGTAGAGAAATTAAGGATTAGCACATTCATTAAGCGACAGTACCAACGATTCCGAGCCTATAATAATAATAGAGACCATCGAAGTAGTTGGTTAAAAATTACGGCTTTGGGGGGGTTAATTAACTGAACGTTATCAAAGAATTTGAACTTCTTGCTTAAGAATTTTCTATCTTTCTGAAGCTCTATCTGTTTCTCTGCTGTTTTCCAGGTGAAGGCTGGCGATCATCTTATCTAGAGATTTTTCAAAGCTCAGCAGGCCACATGGAGATGAAGGGCTTAACTTTGTTCCCCCTGTGAGGTGACTGCCGTATTGGGGAAAACCTATAGAAAAACTCTGGAGTGTAGTAACATGTAGCTCCCCATGCGATTTAGAATTGAGAGTGTGGGTTGTGTCCTCAAGGGATCTTCGGTTTTCCCAGATGTCTGTGATGTTTGCCCTAGGTTGATTAAAAAATCAAAATTTGTGCATTTTATTATTAAAAGGATGGTTGCTGGCTAAGATGAAGCTATGTGGTTGTACCAAGTTTGCTCGCATTACTATGATTCATCCTTATGGGTACAAAAAAGTACTGCTAAAAGCATAGATTTCTATACGTAGATACCCTATGAAGCACTTGTGTCCATTGGACCAATATATCAGAGTGGCCGGCGTCTTCGGATTGGGTAAGCCACGTCTACTTCCTGCACTTGTCAATGGAGGCTGAGATCTACTAGTGATTACAATAACCATAACTCATTATATTTCAACCAATTTTATAGTTATTTTATATTATATACACTTACAAATATCATCTACAATATTGAATTTCATAAGGATACAGCTGATATTAATATGGGAAAACTGCAGAATAATGTAAATTATTTAATAATAGTATAGCCTACTATGCAAGGCAAGTTTGTTTGTAGAACAAATTTTGTGCGCAGGGTAATTCAAAGTGTTTTACATTAGAAACAAGTGTAAAAAGAAAGTACATTTAATAAAATCAAGCATAAATATAAGTCATATAATTACAAAAAATAGATTAAAAAAGTGAAATGCAGAGAGATCTGAGTTTCCTGTTTGGTGTGTATTCACTGAGTGTCTGTGGGGTATTTAGGTGCTGAGTTATGTTTTGACTTTTATAAGAGCAGCAGAGCTTTGAAATCTATTCTGAAGGAGACCGGCAGTCAGTGTAGAGACTTCAGAACTGGTGAAATGTGTTCTAACTTTCTAGTTTTTGATAGAATTCGTGTCGTTGCATTCTGACTGAGCTGTAGCTGTCTAATGGTCTTTTTGGGAAGAGCAGTGAGAAGACCAGTGCAGTTCTCTAGCCTGCAGGAGATGAAAGCATGGATCAGTTTCTATAAGTCTGAAAACAAAAATTCATCTGATCCTTAGAATGTTTCTAGCCATTGCCTTGACATGGTTATTGAGATTGGAGGACAGGATAACTCCAAGATTGAAGAAAATGGTTTTGCTTAGTATAATTACATAGGATAATAAATAAGCAAATGTCACATTCAAAATAATAATAATAATAATAATAATAATAATGATAATACATTTTATTTTTGGTCCCTTTCAAGCACCTTACAACAGGAGTTACAAAATGGCACATGGCACTTGTAGACAATCTAAGGCACCTCAACAAGAAAGGCTTGTCTAAATAGGAACATCTTCAGATGAGTTCTGAATGCCCCCAGGTCCAGTTCTCAGTCCAGTAGGCAGTTCGTTCCAGACGGTGGGGCACGGCCACGACAAAGAACGCTTCCCCATAGGTCATTTCTATTGGATTTCAGTAAACAAGGGAAATTATTGAGAAACGAAAAGCACGGGATGAAGCGTAGATAGAGATCAGGACTGATATGGAAGTGGGAGCATAGTTATTTTATTTTGTAACCAATCCTGTGGTTAATGTGTCTGATTGAAGTTTATGTAATGATTTAACTGGAGCCCTTAATAAAGTGCATTGCGGAAATCAATACGTGGAGTAACAAGTACATTATTATATCTATTGCTAAAAGGTACCGAATGCAGATGAGTAGCCCCAAATCCAAGCTGTTCCAGAGAGAAACTGTGTCACAAAAGACTTAAGAGCTTGTGACTGGAGCAATGTTTCTAGTTTTAATGTTTCTCCATTGAGTGTGTGAATCTATGACACTGTTTATAGACTATTTAAGTCAATGCATCAGTGTACAAAATACTACCCCTCCCCCCGTCTAGAGTGTCTGCTCATGCTGGATCTGTGTCTGTAGTGGGAATATGGTCGGAACAAACCACTTTCATGGAATTCACATATTTGTGATGCGTCTTTCTGTGCACAATCAGACATGGAAAAAAACGTTTCAGCTGTAAACGGACAGCTAAAACCCATTTTCTATGTTTACATGAATCATCTGGTAAATGGAGGATAGAAGGGAGACAGACTTAAGGTGAGAATGTTCTTTCTTTAGCCAGGGAATTGAAAGAGATCAATGAAATTACCAAACATCTTCAATATATTTATAAAAGATGTTTGTTCATTTGGAAAACACAATTTCCTGAAGTTTCCAGTCAAGACCAGTAAATAATGTCTTTGAGGTTACATTTTTTCAGCACGTAAGGAAAATGCAAAACTTTCATTAATCCAGTTCCGACCCACTTATTCCCTTTTGGGGTCACAGGGTTCTGCTGGTACATATCTCCAGCGCACATTGGGCAAAAGGCGGGGGTACACCCTGGTCAGGTTGCCAGTCCATCTCAGGACCACACACGTATTCACACCTACATTATTCATTTAACCTGACACGCGTTTTAGGGATTGTGGGGGAAACAGGAGTACTGGAGGAAATCCAGGCAAGCATGGGGAGAACATGCAAACTCCTTCCTTTGACGAGTCTCAAACAGACAACCTTCTAGCTGGGAGGGCAGAGTGCCAACCACTGCGCCACTCAAAATACAAAACATTCATTCATTCATTTTCTAACCCGCTTACTCCCTTTTTGGGGTCACGGGGTCTGCCGGTACCTATCTCCAGCGCACACCGGGGGAGAGGCGGGGGAACACTCTGGACAGGTCCATCACTGGGCAACATTCAATCACACATTCACACCTAAGTGTGCATGTATCGTGCGAAATTGACCTCTCTACTACTCCATGTGCTAAACACACAGCGCGAATCCAAAGGCTGCATTTGCTTTAAAACTGATTTGTAATGGAAACACAAATCACTAGTACATCCACATTCAAAACATTTTCTAAACCCCTGCTTTCCCTTGTGGTATGTAACAAGAAGTGACGATTCCTGCAGGTCATCGACTGACCACTAAGGCTGACTTTAAAGGTGAGCAGGTCCCCAATGACAGTAAAAAGCATGTTTACACCCATGTCTCCCTAAAGTTAATAGAGCCTGCAACTCTGCTCCCAGCACAAATCCACTTACCTCATCACCCAAATCTCCCTATAAAAGACTACAATTCCCAACAGCCCCTGGTCCGTCGCCAATGTTGTTCCCTGTTACTTCCTCCCTCGCTGGACCCCCCATCACATCGGGGACTTAACATCACTGTTCCATTACCATGTCAATCCCTGCATTGGTTAACGTAGTAATAAATAAACATTACGTTGGTAGCCAGCCTCCTGTGTAATCTTTCAAATATGTAACAAATCTATTTCAAAGTAAATAGATTTAATACTCATATTTTTGGTTTCCTGAGTGAACATTCATCTTTATTTTCAGATTGTTGAAACCACTCCATGTTACATAGTACATATAATGGAAGGAGTGTCAGTGACATCACCCATAGGTTTGGATTGAAAGACCTTTTGCACTTGGTCAATGCCAGCCATCACTATACTGGAAGTGTATCACTTGAGAATACTCGAAAAAGAAGATACGATGCACAGAGACAGGACTTGGGCATCGTAAAGATGCCACATTACATCGAACTGGTTGAAATTTTCAGCGAGTCAACTGTGTTTCTCAAGAAACCACACCTTTCATATAGCAGAAATGTAAGGAGTTATATAAATGATACAAATTAATGCAACAAAATTCCCCCCTAAGAGTTTTCAAGCATAAAACAACATAAAATTTCAAACGTGTGTGTGTTTTTTTGCTGTAAACATGGGCATTTTAACACTGATTTCAATAGGAACCTGCTCACAACTGAAAAACAACACACTTGAAGACTTGTCCTGACTGCCATGTCATTTTGAAGGCAGGGGCTGTATGCAAAAATAACAAAAAAAAAAAAACCCTGAACGTCCTGAATCTACCTCAGCATTAACACACCTACTGATTCCAAACGCACTCAACACCCATAAGAAAAGTACCTTATTTAAAGTATCAATACAGAGACTATGAATAAAGTTAAGAGGATAAATAATCATAAAGAATTCAATACCTTTTAGAATGGCTGAAACATGATATTATGTTCACAATACGATATGCATAACAATATCAAATAATGTAAAAAAGAAACAGAAACGAATCTTTTAAATGACTAAAATACCATTGAAAAATAAATCCATGTTTACAATGATCGCAAAGTTAAGAACACCAGGGTTATGTGTATCATCATCCAACCTCTTGGGGCAGCGATGAAGTTTGTGTACTCAGAGGATGAAACATTAAAAAGAAAGATGTCTCTAGTGTGCCGAGTGAGGGAGAGAGCTCTTATTCTTCTTAAATTTAGTCTTGTTTCTCATTAAGTAAATTGATGAATTCCACACAGCTCTCAGACGATTCTTCCCATGGTAAACACCACGATACGTATGGACGTATGGACCACTTGCGCAACCTTTTCTGCGTTCTGTGTATTTCAGTTATTTCTGGTTAAAGCATTGACTGCATTTTACACTTGAATATTTTTATTTTTCGAAAGTAACCATGAAAGTTAAGTTTTCGGAAAGTGGCTATACGTTAAACTGTAGCCATTCGTACAAAGTTATAGCAGTAAAAACGTGTGATTCTGATGTTTACATCGCCTTGACTGTTTATCATCAAACAGCCAAAATGACACAATTTATTTCCTTTAATTAGACCCAGTGATAGAAATGCAATGTTATCGAAACAGGACGATCACAGTTAGTTTTCAGTTGTGTAGCCCAAAAATGTTTTATAGTTTTATAGATTAAACCTAATCTTGCCATGTGTGAAATCCCCATTGGAGCCAGTAAAACTCTGCAATCCCATACTGTGCTGTAACTTTTCTGACTGCATGGGTTAATTGTAGTGCAAACATTTCTACTGATCAGGGATGTTATAGTAATCATCGCTTCATCTCGCACACAGGCTCTGCACATGCAGGCTTAATGCTTGCACATCGTGGATTTAGAAATGTTTACACTATTTTAAAATTTTGGCATTAGAATAAACAAAATGCTAATAAAACAAACTTTAAAATGTTACGCAAGCATTTGAACTGACTGGAATTTTAAGGTTAACATTACTGCAAATCTTAATTATATTTAAACAATTCATAAAATATAATTATTTTAAAATACCCATTAAAGATGACTATGTTAACCAAAAATTGGTTAACAAGTATTAATGATCATACGCTGGAATAGTGGAATAGTGGATACACTGGAAAAGTATGTCTTTTTAGGGATATTACTCAAACACTATATAATGGCTCTCCGACAATATGAAGAGATTGATGACGTCAAATAGAATATAATGATAAAAATTACACCAAACTGGTTGAAAAGGCATTAAAATGACCAAACGATCCTCTGTTTGGGGTACATTAAGATGATCGGATAAACGTGATGTTCCACTGAATTTCTGCACACTGTGGACCACAACATGTTTCTGTGCTATTTTTCTGCTGTCTCTGAAATGTAAAAACAGCTGGTTTTGCGCAGATTTTAAGACTTGTTTGAATTGATGAATGCGTTAAGACCAGCACTAGACGACATGTACAATATCTGAAAAGAAAGTGCGTCATGAGGCTCAGTGTAAATAGTCCATTGTAACATTTTTGTTAACCCCAACCTTTCAGATTACTGTGGGATGCCCTGAAAATGTATATTTTCAACAAGTTCAGTTGAGTCTGGAGGCCAATTTGGTTGACTTTTTGTTATAAAAAGTGTCCAAAATTTGCCAATTTTTGGATTTTTATTCATGTTTTTATTGGTTTAACTGCCTTAGTGACATAATGGGTTAGGTCTTGGTATTTTGCTTTTACTAAAATGTGAGATTACTCCAAACTAAAAGGTCTGTTTCAGTTAATTGCCCTAATTTGCTTTTTTTTTTTTAATTTGCTCAGAATTTCTCAGAACCTGGTTATCAAATAGTTTGAACCCCTCAGTGACTACATACATTCATTCATCAAAGCCCTTTTTTTCTCCAGTTGTCTGCAACTCCATGCTGTATATCTCCCTTGGATTAATGACTTTTCCCCATGCCGTGCTGTTCTCAGGTAATGACATCTGGGTGTTTCCTGTGCTGACTTTCTGAGATTCACTGCAGGCTGAATGAATACCTGAAGGCTGACTAGATGGTACAGCAGGGTGGTTTATGACGAAGAATTGTAAACAGACAGCAGCGAGGCCCAAAACCAAGGTCTTGGCCTTTGGATCGGATATATGTCTAAAGCAAGAGGAAAGAGTCGGCCAAGCAGGATGCAAATGCATGCCATCAATTCACTGCATCATAAATGCTCTCCTCATTCCAGGCAAATCTGAGGTATATGACGTGCCTACATCATAATTTATGTCTTATACTTAATAATCCTTTCCACAGCAACCTTCCAATGAAAACACAACACTAGAAATGTTCGTTTTCCAACCACAGTTCTGCAAAATACAATTAGTTCTCAAACACAAAGGCTGTCAAAACCTCACATGATTGAAAAATCAGAGCAAGTTACTGAGTCCTCCCCAGCCTGCAGATGTTAATCATTGTCCCGGCGTTCCTTTATCACAAAACTCTTTTATAGGAAGATATAATCTTTGACAGTTTGACTGTAAACATCTCAAACATTTGAACGGCAGCACCCCGTATTCAACGAATGTTCCTCTGCACAGATAAAGAGATGCAGAAATGTGGCTTTGAGATCTTGTCGTGGTGTATTCTCCTTGGCAGTGCAAGTCATAAAAGGCCTTTTACAATGTCATGTCCAAACGCAGCATCCCCCACAGCTTCTCTTTTCGCTTCTCTCTCCTCCCTCCCTCTGAGCCTTCACCTCCCCCTTTGCCACTTATTCTCCATCAGCTAAAAAGTGTAATTTTGTTGCTTTCTAATTGTAATAAAATAAGCAAGCTGTTGTTTCTATCAAGGAAAGAACACACACCCTGTTAGCAAACAATTTTGGCCAGAGCTCGGCATTTGTCCAGGCATTTATCTGCCAAACGCATAAGATGTGTGGGCTAAGCTTGGCACAGAAGTCTTGGGCCAGATAAGGCCCATTTGTGGCCTTCTTTTTGCTAAGACGTTTGGTCGACACATGTAGCGAAGCAAAAGCAGAAATAGGCCAGTGAAAATTGTTATGTGGGACTGCTGACATCTGACCTGCTCACTGTTCACCGTCCCTCACACGCTCTACGATCTACAGCGTCCTTTATCTTGGTCTGAAAAAAATTCATTATTTTTAGCAGTTCTTTAATTTGCAGCATTTTGGAACAGTTCTGATGCCAACAACTTAAAAAAAGAAACCTTTGTAAATGAAAGCATTCCTGTGTTGAACTTTGTGATCTGTCAAACTGTTTCAATTTAAATGTATAAGTGGAGTTCAAAAACTGGGCACGGCAAAATGGCTCTATAGCACCACCAAAACAATCAGCACATGCGTGTAGACTATTAAGACTTAAATATAAGTAACATGGATTCTAAAATCGCCATGGATTTGTCTAATTTGCAGAAACCTATTACTACTCTTGCTCGTATCATACTTTAACAAACTCCTTGTCGAGCTTTTATCTGTTCATCTCCAAACTCCATCAGTCTTATCTTATGGCAAATGGGATGTTAAATTGTGAAGCTTTTTGATTTCCTTAATCTATGTGCGCACAGCCGCCGTCAAAATAAAAACATTTCCATAAACAGGAAGTGGTTAATAACAGCCTTGCAATGTCAAATCAGTCCCGACTACGTTAACCGTTCATGTACGACAGCGCATGTACAGTCTCGGTTATAGCGCCACCAGGTAGCCACAACATTTAACATTGATGAGATACTTCTTTTTATTAATTTGACATGTGTGACAAGAATAATGGCCAAAATGAATAACAGATAAATATTCACAGCGCCACCTGGTGATCAAGAAACTTTATGACATGGTTTTCATTATTTGCATGTATTGTTCTGCAATTTCTCTGACGATTCTCACATGAATTTATGTCCTAAATAGGGATTGGTCGTAGTGCAACCAACTAACCACCGAACGGAAGTTGCGTCTGAGTCCTTTGAACACTGCTTGCAGCTTTAATAATGTGTTGTTTTCCTTTCTGATCGTGTTATTGTCATTTAACCAATGATAGGTGTCCTGAATTATTACTTCTAGATTTACTCTTCACCTGATCGGCAGCACCCCAAGCGATGTCACTTCGTTTTCATCGTACATTTCAAAAAATACTTTGTCAAATATTGTGAAAGTCTCTCCATTCTTTAAAGTTGACATTCTGATTTATTGTTGGCCTTTGAAAACAAAAGACTCAGAGGTGACCAATAAATCCATCTGTACTTTTCTTCCTCAAGCTATTTGTCCTGTTGAGGTGTAAAACACTCTGTGGCAAGCCCTACTTGAATTATCCTGTCTGTCTGCTGCTCCGCTAATTATGTATTGCCTGCTGTGTTTGTGCATGAGTGTGTGTGAGTCTCTTCTGGGCTAATAACGCCATATTTTCTGAAAAAGACAGAAGGCCTCTGGCCACTGCTTTCAACACACATGCCACACAGGCAGTCCCACCCACAACACTCGGACCTGTCATTGAAGGCCATCCCCTTCCCACTCGGAGACTCTCGGCAGCTGTAGCTTAGCGTGACAGAAAAGTGCAACAAATTACTTTGCAACCGCTTCTGGGGGCAAATGTCAAATATCCCTCCATATTTACCAGAAAGGAATCGTGCACATGAGGACGGGTATTTTCTGAGCAGGGTGTGGATGTCATGTCAGCAAAGGAGCGAGAAAGAGAGATAGAAAAAAACTGGTTTCCTTTTCTGGATGCCATCCAGGTCTGTGCAGAGTACCAGGCAGCTGTCAGCAGGATTGATGAGCCCAGCTGGTAAAGATGTGCAGGGTGTCAGCAGGGCAGCAGATTTTAGCAGGGCCAGAGAGCACTCACTGCATGAGTTAGGTGTGATCTGAAGAGGATGTGATTTAGAGAGCTGCGACCGGGCAGGTGAGATGACTGTGCGCTGGTGAATCAGCTGAAAGTCATTTCAAGACGAGGGGGGAGTGTGCAACAGCGAGCAGAGGTCAGGCTGTGCTGAAAACCAGGAAAGCAAGACATTGCTGGAGGTGCAAAAGCCCTCTGCAGATGTCCAAATAAAAGGTAAATCATCACGGGTGCTCAAATGCGTTTTGCACCGAATCTGTCTGGAAGCCCCAGGCAAGCAAGCACTCGAAGGAATCCCTTGCGAGCCTCCCATCCCCCTCCTCGCTAGGCCTGTGCAAACACACGCTGAGCCGAAATGGCGACTCTTCTCATGCACGCTTCTAAGACATCATGGCCTCTGTGCAGCGAGAGAATGTGCATCCGAGCGGCACTTTGCTCACATACACAAAGTGTCTATTTAGGTGAGGGTCCTCATTCCAAGAGCTGTAAAGATGCCAGTGGCATCACTGAATCGAGTTACAGGTGTTCCTTTAAAAAAAAAAAACCTGACGGTTTATGACCAAGCTTGTGTAGAGGCCTGGGGAACCAGAAGTGACACAGACTCACAAAACAAGTTAAAACCACGCACCCATGATCACAGACACCCAGCACACACCCAGTACTCTTTAAAGTCTCGTATAATTCGCAGCGGATCATACTTTAGAAATGTGTTTCAATGCTATCTTGTCGTTCACCGACTAAAGTAAGCTTCCTTTTACAGTGCGGTTGAAATCAAAACAAAGCCACAATGAATCTCGACATTACAGCACAGGAATTTCCATTTTAAAGGCCACCGTGATGAGCAAACGTAACAGTACTGCCTCTAATAATTATCAGCGATAAACTGCCTGGATATTAAAACAGGAAATCCACTCACATTTTAACTGCTGGAAAAATTATAGGGTGACATTTGAGTCATTGAGCTGCAGTTTATTTTGGAAAGTCAAAGACATCTCGAATGGTTTGGCAGTTTGCAATTTCTCCGCAGTTGCATGAGATACCCTCAGCATAGTACCTTTTATTTAATGCAAACTCTTAAATGATAAATGTTGAGAGTAATACCTTGTTAAAGGGCTATAAGCTGAAATGAAGCATGGATATATGCCTTTATAGTCTCCAGAGTTGAGAGACAAAGGATTAGAATTCCTAACATGGCCCATTTCGTTCACTAAAGTCAGAGAACAGCCAAGAATACAAAACTTTAAGACTCATAAACAGAGGAAATAAATATTTTATCATCCCTGTTATTATTACTACCACCCCTGGAAGTTTATCACCATTTCCACCACTTTTATTCTACTGCCACTTTTATTATAACAGCTAAAAACTACCACTACTACTACTATTTTATTATATATGATAATATAAAAATACCAACAATTTAGTAACTGTAAATTATGCTTCTCATAATAGATTGGATTTCTGGTTGGAAGTGATTCCTTGCGTAAAACTCTTCTGGTGCTTAGTGAGTATTTCAGCGCTCTCTGGTGGCAGACTGAAGAACTACAGGGCGATGCTCTTCCTCAAAACGACTGCAGGGAATCAACACTGGTCCTGTAGAAGCAGACATTTTGTTCTTTGCTAAAGATTGACTCGAGAGCTTCAAATACTGAAGTTGGGTGTGTCGGGGAGAGACGCACGCAAACACAGTCAGGAGGCGTCTAATTGCAAACCAGCAGCAATGCAGCCGTCAAAATGCTTGGCATTATTGTACTCAACAAACTTTTAAACCTTCTGAAAATGTCCAGAATCCAGAAATTCATGTTGGTACACGAGAAAAGCTGTATCCATGTGCTCCAAGCAAAATTCTATGTAAAATCGACTCTAAACGCATTTTATCCTACAAAGTACCCAAAAAACATACATATAGAAAATACAAAACCAGTACATGGACTATGATTATGGCTTGTAAATGTGCCATATAAAAGTATTTTTATAAGCAAAATGGGAAATTTGGGTCGTCAGTGACATCATACAAAGTTCTCCTTACCAATATGAGGGATTTAACTTAACTGAAATAGTGATATGCCAAATCGGTTGCTATGGTACACATTCTGGTTGCTATGGATAATATGTTATGTGACATAATATAAAGTTACATAAACCAAACCCAATATCAATACCAAAGGTAAGTTAGAGTTCACAAAAATTGGTTGCTAGGGTAAAGCTTGGTTGCTATGCAGCTGTAAGTCATTTATTTGTCACTATGATTAACAAACAATTTCTCTGTGATGCTTCCACTTGACGAAATATTCGTTGCCATTTCCCATTTATTTTCAACTAAACGTCAATTTAAATTTCTAACCTCTTCTAGACCCTGGGGTACAAATACTTTTTTACAGCAGTTGGTATGTAAATTCTACAGCAAAAGACAAATAACAATATTCGGGTTTTTTCAAACCAACATAATTACCAACCAAAATGATTAAGATTGTCATCACAAAATAGTGGTCAAAAATGGAACAATAAAAAAAAATATATTTGAATTAATTTGAACAAAAAACATTATTGAGTAGAAAACTATTAAACACTCTTTACTAAAGTAATTTATAACTGCTTTTGCTCATATCTGCTAACACCTCATTTTGAGGTTCACCACTTATATAACTAAGCTAATATTTACAATAGGAATTTAAATAACACGAGGTAGATAATTTGTATTTCAAAATTATGTTATTAATATTTTCTTTTTTGTAATGTCCTAGCGCTTTATTAGCCTAAAGTCATGCTATAAGAGCATCATACATTTAATTTCGTGAATTTCTGGACCTTAATAGATAATTTTGAGAAAACTTTTCATGAAACAAACATTACGTCTGTCTCCTGGTGCGTGTGTCAGTACGCTATCCGTAGATCCCGCACGATCTTCCACACACAAGTGCTGCTCCAAGTGATATCACAGGAGTTAAACCACTTTACGGCAAGGTGTCATGTTAAATGCCACACGATGCGTCTATTCTTAGCGGGTTTGTTTTAATGTGTTTAACTGTAGCTTATATATTATTGTCAAAGAAAAGAACACTGCAAATTAAGTTCTTTAAATGATAATATTTGAAATATATGTACTGTCTTTTAACTTTGGAATTAGAACATACTAAAATGTAATGTGTTATAGTTATGTGTATATTTATCATTATATCATGTATTCTAAATAATAATGTCAATGTCGTTTACCTCAAACTTGTAGTAAAAGTATAACATATCTATGTTTATAAATCAAAATGATAGCATGCTGTTAATATGTAATGTATTGCACACAGTCTAAATCATTTCCTCCACTGCTTTAGACAACACAATTAGTAAAAACATGAAGGATTTTTGGAATAATCCATGCACGGATCCTGTGAACTGTGTGAACTGTTCGAAGCTAAAGTGGGGGGATGGTTGGCACACATGCAGATGAAGCTCCTGGTGCGATAATCATGTCTGTCAATATTAGTTGGACACTGTATTAAAAGAGTTACTGAATTTATCTATTTTGAGTCCGACCCTACAGTTCCGGTTGTGTCAAGTTAAATAGTTGTCGAGATTTTACTGGGACACACTGGATTTGTACTGCTCTACTGAGGCCTGTGGGTGCCATCATTGGGATTGCATACTCTGCGTATAGGGAGCTGCACCACCAGCTCGATCATCAGTAGGCTATTTATTCTGCATGTCTCCAGCTCACTTTTGCTTAAAGGAGTAACCAGTTTATTGTAAAACCACATTCACCCACCATTCACTCACTGTTTACACCTGAAAAAACATTTTCAATTGATGGTTGAATGGTGAAAGCTGAGAGCTACCCACTGCGCCACCGTGCTGCCCAACTCTCTTTCAACTGGGACTTAACTTTACGTTACATGTTATGTTAAGACTTGTATAAATATAGTTTCTGAAATTTTTGTGAATAAGAAGTTCTGTTTTTGTAAATTCTGTTCTGTTTTGATTTCTACACAAATCTTATCTGTAAATTAATGCAAAGAAAGAATAAACAACGATTGATTTCTCACATTTTATGACATATGTTACGTTTTATTTTAGGTTGTATTTGGGTCAAAGGAAGCAACATTTTAAGAAGTTCTCTAATTTCAGCCTGTAGTACTCTGGACAGACTAGAGGTGGCAGCAAAACATCTGAGACATCGAGTGATGCTCTGCTCAACAAATCCCTGAGTCAGAAGATGCAAACTGCTCATTTTGGACCTGGTTTTGTAGGATATATCATTATATTCTTAAAAAAGTTAAAGTTGTATAGGTTTTGTAACAATGCAACTTGGCTAATAATGGTTTATAACCAACTACTTTTTAAAGAAATGTATAGTTAATTAAATGTTAACATGCTGCTTTAAGGCTAAATGTTGCTTAACCTTGACAAGCCTGTTATTTATAGATTTTTGTCATTTTGCCAAACACTCGGTTTGAGGGATGTTGGTTCCAGGCCATTAGAAGGCCTTCCTGAGTGGAGTTTGCATGTTCTCTGCATGCCTGTAAAAAACGGATGATTTGTTGACTTTACATTTGATTGATGATATGAAACATTAAAATGTAACTAGCATGCCTAAAAAGAACTAATCAGTAAGAGAGCAAACGCTTATTCAAACCATTATATTCTACTTTTGTTAAATATCGGTTTAGTTTCCGTCTTCTTTAATTCATGAATATATTGTGTACAATTGTTTTGTTTTTTCACTTATAAAAGAAATTATTGAAATGAATGGACCTTCATTCAATATTCGATACAAATGATACATTAAGCCCATTTTTATTGAGAATTTCATAGTTTTATTAAATATCTCTCTGAGCACCAGAGGCCATTCTGTTCTCTTTGATGTCACATGCTCTGAGTTCACAAAGATTAGCACTGCCCCCTAGTGGCAGGATTTCATTACATTTTCTTTTTTTTTGTACATATTTTCATTCTATCATGACACACCTCACATGGTGGACATAATATAATGATGTGTATGGTAACCTGAGCATAGTGTTCACCCCTACTGAGAGTAAACGGTGAGGGAATGTGGCCTTGACGGGGATTAAGTCAGCTGTAGCCCCAACAGAACCACTTGAACCCCGACAGAGACTTAACAGGTGAATAAAATAGATGGACGGAACGACATTTTTACTGTTTTTTTTTTAGTATTTGATCCCCGATAAATCAGAAGGATTTGGGGTTTTTCGTTGTAATTCAGTCTCTCACTGTTAAAAGAAACCTTCCTTTAAACAGATCAACAAAAACCAGTAGGGGCTTGAATACGTATTTCCCATGTGTCTTTTAGAGGTGATTTTTTTTGTTGTTGTTTGGATTACTACTCTAATGCTGATTAGAAGATTAAGTAAGATTTCAGTAAGATGCAGCATTATTAAGAAGGATTCGACCTCTTAGGGCTGCAGTATGGCAAACCATGGAACACTAGATGTTTTCTGCATCTATGACTCTATGCACGGTGTAGAAATATAGTGGAAATAACATCCAGCTCAGAGTCCCATCACAACGCAGCCTTAGACAGAATGCCTAATAAACTGCACCCAAGAGGACTCTCGTACTTCCACAGAATTCCTGAAAACCATGTCAGTGAACATCCATCCATCCAGTCTGGAATAGAGCAAAACCATTGGAATGTGGTGCACAACAAATCATCACGGATGGAGGAAAATGGAGAAACGGTATAGAAAGAAATGGCGAATGTACGAATGTCAGGAAGATAGAGAGATGATGATGATTAGAGAGACTATGTACATGTGCGTGCGTTGGGGGAGTGAAAAACCGAGAGAGCATGGAGAAGATTTATGCTAGTTGTATAATTTCTTTCCCCCCCATCTCCAACTCCTCCTTAGGCACCATGCAGCCCACCCTCCCCGGCTCTGCTGCACCACAGATTACTTGCCAATACCCACCCGCACCAAAGCCAGTGATTAGGATTCTGGTGGGATATCACTGCAGCACTTTGCAAATGGAAGACTAGACATAATTTCCTTAAAATGCAGTTTTTTATCACTGATTTCCCCTCCACCAGCCTCGTGCACAGCACAATTGATAGCTGATGGCACCTCTGACAACTTAGCATTTTTATGACCAGATTTATGGCCTATCTGCTCCTGGCTTTTTATAGCTAAAACTCTGTAAAAATGCTTATTTCTCTGATAAGCCGAGGGAGGGTGAGTATATCTGTATGTATGCAGTTAAAAGCTGTAGCGTATATCCGTTGAGGAACAGTGCCACCGCATTGCAGGGTGAGGTGCATGAGGTTCCCACAGGCTGAACCTGAGCATTCTCTGAGGTGGCCAAGCCTCAGTTCTTTGACAATGGTGGGGTGTGTTTGGAGCATCGGAATGCCTTTAAAGGGAGGGTTTTCGCTTTGCATTAATTACACGGTGTATTCCACGAAAATGAATCGTGCGCCTGGTTCAAGTGACTTTGATTTTGCTGAAATAAATCACTTTTACATTTATTGGGCTTCTCAGGGAGATTTGCAGTTCAATCAACAGAGTTTTATAGAGATATTTAGGGGTTTCAAACTTGTACGGAGATACTGCCTTCTGAATATGGAATGCCGGAGCATTCATCAGAGTTAATAACTTTGAATAGCACGTGCATTGCTGTTTCTTCTTCAAAGAGATGCTTTTGCAACCATCGGGTTAATCGGGTTTCAGCACAATATCTTTTAAAAAGATAATTAGCAGATCTGTTTGCTTGAATCATAACCAATTATTTGTCTTACTTAAACTCTGTTGCAGTTGAACATCATCAGAAGCCACAGATTATCCAAATGTGACATTCATTTGGTCACTCTTTAAATTGTGACAATGAATTTGATGAAATGTCCGATTTAATCGTAAACACGACAGACATTAAGTGCAGAGTTTATGTGGCTAAATTTTTATGTGCTCAGTGTTTATGTCTCCATGGCAAACGGCTCTTTTTATGTGTCCATGGAACTAACATTTCTTCCTGAATTGGTGAGGTATTGTTTATGTGTTGGCAGTGGCTCACGGACCGCTGCCGGAGAATTTCCTTTTCGGCTACAAATCACACACATGGACAATCTGGTGCTTTGTTGTTATTAAGCTTTCCCTGATCTGAATGCAGAGACCTATATTTCCCTGTGCCGAGTCTAGTTTATCCACAACATTGCTTTGTAAGATTACGTTTTTCAGGTTTATAAGAGATGACAAAGGTTATCAAAACAGGGTTAACTCATTTTACCCAAATTCTTTCCTCTCCACTAAACTAGTTTAGCAATCTGCTGAATGTTTAAGCAGATCTAAGTGTAGAAAGATGTTTTCTAACCTCACACAGTAACCACAATACTCTGAGGCTTTAAAGAGGAATGAGGTCCAGTCAAACCCAATTTCCACTCTACTGCTCATCCGCTCTCAATCCTCTAAAGGTTTTTTTGTGGCACAAGCATCAAACAAATACATAATTTTAACAAGAATTCCTGCGAAGATCTCTTTGTTACCTAAGAATCTAAATTCATGCTTTTTTGGGAAACACCCTTCAAAATTGATGGCTTTTGAACACCAGTAGCACATAGAACAAGACCGTTGATCCAGATGTGTGGTTTCCTTTTTGCATGAAAAAGATTTAGTTGGTACATGCAGGTGTAATTTAAAAACTGTGCTTTCAGGAATTTTCCTGGGTCATTTTATTAGTGTCTAATGCCAGACTTTAGTAACGACATGACTCTGCATGTTATGGTTTTAGCTCTATTCAACATGGTTTCCAAAGACTATCAGCATCAGCTCAGAGTTGGCTTGGTTTAGACATTTAATTCAAGACGCATCACTCAGATATGTCACTCTGGTTCTACTTGGTGATGTCATATAGTGAATGTGACAGAAATGCACAACCCCGCCAAAAACAAACAAACATGAGTGTACAAAACAAAGGAGACTGTTGAAGAAGTGGTCATTTTTAATGTGGAAAAATGTGAAAAAAGAAAGCTATATTTAACAGACGGATGATGGCAGCAAAAAACCGTTGAATTGTTTGACGCATTGACGCATGTTGTATTATTTGATATTTGCAAGTTGAACAACAGTATTTTATTTAACCAATTTACACTTTCTTTAGCAGATTGGATTGAATTGGCTTAGATTAACCCTCAGACGCCCGGGCCTTTTTGTTCATTTTTTACCACTTTACAATTTTTCTAAAAATATATTTTGTTTTTTATAAAAACCTCAGTTTCTTTGTTTTTTAAATATGTTTTTCATTACATTACACAATAATGAAAATATAATCCTGAGAAGTACATTTTGTCATTTTTACTGCAAAAATTTCAAATATTGAGAACTAACAGTTTTTATGTTTTATAACAAAAACCAAACGTGTTAAAATATAAAAATTCATGAATCCCCCAAAAAAAGCAAAGACAGGGTCAAAACGATGTGAAATTTGTATAAAAAAACAGGCAAACTTTATACACTTTTCAAAGCACTTTTTGTAGTATTGGGCTATTTTGTGGCAAAACTTTGAAAGCCATATCACAGGTCTTGTATTTCCAGGGGGTTAACCCTTCTTTTCACCACTAGATTTGGGGTCTGTACAATGAAGCTGAAAGATGATATTTTCTCACATTTTAATTTGAATTACCTTGCAAATTATGTGGCATAAACACAAAAGATCAAAACTAATAACCTTTTTGAAACATACACGTTATTTTTGGAATCAAAATTAAACAATAGCTGGGTCGCATCATTCCTAACTAATTCAAAACAGACATCTTCACTGCCAAATGCGCCAGTGCATGCAGAGACTTCTAATGGGTTAAAATAGATTTTGAATAGAAATGCGGCAACAGTGATTTTGTTAAACATCAAAAACCTTTATTCAAAGTATCTACAGGTTTCAAAGATGTTAATTTAAAGCCAATTCACATCTGTGACAAATAGGCAGTAGGGCAATGAAAGATCACTTATTTTCTACGGACATTTGCCAATCCAATCTTTTGTAAAAGCAACATTCAAACACAATTAAAAGAAGTCGCTTATTGAAGAATAGATGTTAGTTACTTTAGTGTTCTAGATGTTTGGCACGCCTGCAGTTCTTTCTGTCTGGTCTATTTTAAGGGCACTCTATGGCAACCCAAGCCATCACTTTCATGTGTACGAGCCAAAACAAAGGATGGGATCTCTTGCTAGTTAACATCAATGAGGACTTCTCTCTGGTTCGAAATCATAGCCCATGGTGTTCAAGGTCAAGCTTCTGTGGTGGCCATCTCATTCTCCTGACCTCAATATCATTGAACCACTCTGGGGTGAACCAGAGTTTCAGAGTTGGAGGTTTTTGCCAAGAAGATTGTGCTGCTTTACCAACAGATAAGAACCTCAAGAGCTGAGGGGTATAAACGTTTGATTGGGATCAGTTGGAAAGTTTCTGTTATTATTATTTATATAGAGTACACACTGTTGTTTGATAAATGGCTTCACCCAACCACTGACTATGAGTGGAGAATTAAAGTTTTTCAAACACTAAAAGAGGTCATTCCGAACAAAGATGTTTTGTTTTATCACAGCAGTGACGCATATTACTTTAGTATGTCACACACTTTTCATGAAAACCCTTATGAATCAGATCAGTGCATGAGAATTGTGATGTCCTATTTAACGTCCAAGAAATTGAGCCTCTCCAAGAAATCCATCAAAGTTCATCGTTATACAAACCTAATCATTCATAGAAGTTTGCTTTCTATGCAAACCCCTTAAAAGTTTCAGAGGCTGGATGTTTTAAATTTCCATAAGTATTGTTGTAAGCAACAATCAAATAAACAGCAGTTGGAAAAACTCTCCAGTAGCGATCCCTTAAAAATGTCTAGAAGTGCTTTCAAGTGTAGCATGGCACAAACCCTTCAGGGCTGTTCTTTTTATTAGCACAGAGTAATTGCAATCAACACCTTTTCTTTTCAACTCTCTCCACCTTGGCTGAAATGCTCTGAAATTTTCCAACAGTATTTTTTTTCCACCCTGGGACGTCTAGCGAGGTGGTGGGAATTTTACGAGAATGAATCTGAAAATGGAAAATGTGCTACTAAAGTGCTCAAAGCCAACGATCTTCCTAAAGCTGTAAAGTGGAGTGTTAATGTCTTCCAGAGCACAGCTCTCAGTGCTGATACTGGACGTGATGGTCACTGTTGATGCTGCTGACCGGGACGGTTAATCGTGCATGGAACTACAGTTCAGTTTTTGTACCGTTTTCTGTTGTTGAAGAGCGTGTAATGTGGGTTGTTTTGGAAGTCATTAGTAGGAGCATCGGGGTAAACAGGATAACAGAATGCAGGTGTGCCTGTGTGTGAAACTAGCTTGTTTGTCCTGATTTAGCCGCACAAATCATTGCATAAGCAGCTCCGTGTGCGTTTACTCTACATCCAGGAGAGCAGTAATTGTGCTCTGCTAATTGCCTGGCTCTTATTAGGAATCCTGCTGACCACTGTCTGGTATAAAACTGAATTCGAGAGAGATCGCCCAAGGCCTCCGCAACTGTGTTTATGTGTTTCTTGAATCTTTCACAACAACCGAGCACATACTTGTAGGTGTTTAAGTACAGGTGAGGACAAAATGATTAGCTCCCCTGTGAATGTGCACATTTTTTATATTTCCCAAGCAACGTTTAATCGAAAGACCGAGTATTTTTAAACATAATAGTTTATCCAGAAGCATTTGTAATATAAATAGAAATGATCATATGACCAAGAGTTAACAAAAAGGGAAAGAAATGACTAAAAGTAAATATAGTGACTCCCTTTTATCTGATAACAACATTTGATTCCCCAAAACTCTCAAACACTAACCCTAACCTTAACACCAAGTAACAGCCCATAGTTTCTGAGCAGATCTCTCAAGCTCTTCCAGATTTGCTGGTCAAGACCTTGAGAGTGCTGCACATCTTCAAGTCTGGGCTTTTCAAGTTCATTCCCTCTGCTCATTACCTCACTAGAAGTGAGGTTTGCTTTGGGTCGTTATCCTGCTGAAAGACAAATGTCGGCCCAAACTACGTTTTCTTGTAGAGGTTGTCTTCCAGAATCCTCTCCTGCACAACTGCCAATCCTTATTCCGGAGATGTATTATAGGATAATTGTTAAAACCTTTTGGACAATACAAATTAATGAATAAAAACTATATCTTTATCTTTCTTGTACCCCAGGTGTTGCTATGAATGAGTTTTTTTGTTAGTGTTTTGGCCAATATTCTTCAGTATTCGAAGACCTTATCAATAGTAAATGGAGTATTTCCTGTGGCCATCTGGTGGTGACATAACCAATATTAAACATTGTAGATGTACTCAGACGCGGACTGTCATCAGCATAGTTGGTAAATTGAACCCGATTGGACATTGCATGGCTGAGTTATTACCATCGTCTTGTTTAAAGCAAAATATTGACTTTCGACAGTTGCTCTGTACATATAGTGCAAAGAGATCAAACAAGCTATGCAAATAACATCCCATTTCCCTGTGGTGGAGACTGGGGGTGAACAGATCCTCTAGGAGGAGTTTATTTGAGTGCGACAAGAGAAAAGTTGGCCAGTTTTAGAGGTTTTTGCTAAATTGCTGACTTCCTGTCACGATTTTGAGAATGCAATCCATATTACTCAGTCATTGGAAAGCAGTGGTTTATTATTAAGCCAAAAAATGAAATATATTCTAAGGGGTGTTAATAATAATTGAAAATTATATATTTTATTCAAGCAGCTACCAGAAATTTGACTTTCCCTCGAAAAAACATTCCCTTGCGTTGTTAAAAATCACTGGGGAAATAGGAAAATAAAGGGAAGGGCTACATTCTTTTGTTTTTCAACTGTATGTTTAATTACATTTTAATATAGACATGAAACCGTCCTAGAATCTGTACATGATAGGAGAAAAAACTAACCTAAGGGAACCTACAGGAAATAGGGATTTGACTCATCATTCAGAAGGATTTCTGAATAGAGCCTAATGTCACCAGGGAGTCAAAGGAGTATCATCCTGTTTTCTGTAAAAAAAATGGAAACACTCAATCTGTTCAAGGAAATCAGAAACAAGATGATCAACCTACAAGTGCCTGCAAGCCTGTCCTGAATCAGCGCGTTGGGAACATGACAACAATTGATCAGTTTATCCACAAACTTAATAAACAATAATAATCAAGTCTGTCACTCAGAATCCGCACATGAAGGCCGTGTTAATGATTTCAAGGAAGATGGGACTATAGTCTCTAAGAAAACAAATGGTAACATATCATTGGTTGGACACGCAGTGCATGCGGAGAAAAGCACACTCGGTCTGGAAAATTGACATTTTAAGACCCCGCGGAAACCATGTACTTATAAGGATGAGAATTAACTGAAAAATTGATGTGGGCGGCACTTCAATGATATTGAAAACTCGTATAGAGTTTTGAAAACTTAACTCTGCAAAAACAGTGGTTCGCAAACGTTTGGCATATTCAACAGAAATTTTGAATCCAGACAAAATCATGCGGGGTGCCCAAACATTTGCAAACCACTGTAAACTAAAATGTGTTTTTTTACACTGCAAAGTAATTCTGATGGAAATATCACACAATCAGAAAAATATGGTATTTTTGATGGACCTCTAAGTTAACTTGAACCAATTCCCTGTGTATTTGTTATTCAGGATGATAGTTATGCAGTAGAAACCAACTGTTTCACATTAAAGTATTTTCCAAAATATAGCACATATACTGCACACAAAGAATTTAATTTTCAAACGTATGCATTAAAATAAAAAGCCTCAATAATTGACCCTCGCAGAGGTCAGCTATAAAAACTGATTAAATAGGAGGAAAAGTCTCCTCTTTGACATATAATCATAAGTTAGCTTTGACTTTTCTATAAATCCGATGGCATTTGTTTCAAACGAATCAGTAATGAGCATTCGCTGAACTAATGCTTTCCTGTACCAGGCCTGGATGGATGTTGTGGGCATGTATGGTTGCTTGTTTGTGTGTACGAAGGCTCTGCTTAGTCTGCTTCTATAGGATGTTCCTCATTAGTGTGAATATTAATGTGGCCAGAAAAATAGTGAAGGCAGCATGACAGGGAGGAAAATGTAAAAAGAATTTGGAAGAGCTTTTTAAAGGGGCCATTTCATCTGAATCGTTATTTTTTTGCGGCCCCCACATTGCTCGTAACTGGCGGTCTATGAAGAGAGACAAGCCGCAGAGGGGCTTCATTTAAAACCTAAAGGTCACAGCAGAGAGAGAAAGGTCTCCAGTTCAGTCCAGATATAAAAAGTGGAGCTAGAAAAGACGGCGAAAGAACCGTAAATGAAAACGTGGAGAACTTGGATGAGTCAATACATTTAGAGCTCAGAAATTGTATCTTTTGTGAGTGTGTTTTCTGGAGGCAACTACTTTTCTGCACAAATCTTCGGAAACAGAACCAAACTACTGTTGGGAAAAGTTTCAGGATTTATGTACCAAAGCACAAGGGCTATATGTCTTTAATGCATGTATCTGGCAGCAGTGGTTTTCCAACTTGGCCAAACCCCAGAGTCTTTGTCAGATGGGAAATTAATTTAGCAGTGTTCCCGCTCGAGAACAAATCTTTTCCATTCAGCAGCTATTTGCCAAGAACAAAAGCATGCTTTTGCAGTTTAAACCGGTTGCTTCTTACATTTGAAGCTTGTTTTTTTTTTTACAGCAAAACGATTGTACAAAAAGGTGCGTTGGTTGTTTCAAGTGCAATATCTAGCATCTCTCCCAGCACCGTCCTTTCCACCCTTGTAGTCAATCACTTGTTTATCTCTAGGTTCTCTTGAATTACCCAGAGAGTGCAGGCTGTGCAGCACACGATGGCACAAACTCAGAGCAGCAGTGTGAAGCAGACGAAAGACCTTGATCTAAAGCCCTGCACTCTGCACTGATAACACACCGACTTCCCCTTTAATGTCCCCAGCACTGAGAGATGCACCAGACCCCCCAGTAAAAGGAATGCCCAGCACGCTTGTAAAACCGGAATCCCTGGAAGACAGACAGAGAAGGGGGATGGGTAGAAACAGGAATGAAGGCAAGGAGGAAAATCACACATCCAGGAATTAACTCCCTCCATCCAATGCCTGGATCAATCCCCTCTGCAATTCCCAATCCGCCCCCATCTCTCTTAAACTCATACCCAATTCCAATCATGGCCACCGTAAAGCTCTCTTGTAAAATACCACAATGCGGCCTCAGACTTCAGTAAATTAGATGCCGGTTGGAGCCTTTTGCTTTGAAATACAGCACAGGTCTTGGTGGAGCGTCATTAAAACAGAGGTCAGCGCAGCCGCTGCACAAGAGAGATATTCCTCCATGCAGTCAGAACTCTGTGTTTGTGCTGAGGCCGAAGCCTGCCAGTTTGGAATTAGCTTTAGTGCATGTTTGTCTGCATGTGCACGGGTCCCTGGTGAGGGTGTACCAAGCATGCGTCAATGCGCTGCCCGGGCCAGTCATGGCCACCCATCAGATGGATGATCAAACTCTAATCATTCCCTCACGGCCCATCCTGAGTAAAGCTGTCATTAATTTTGCGGAATTACATCAAATTGGAGACATTCTTTATGCGGCTCACGGCCTACAGACAGTTATACGATGGGGACTGCTGTGCTAAGCAGATGGGGCAGCTTGGCCTTGCATACTAAATACTGCTGCCCCCCCCATCCCCCCCCCCCCCCTTCGTGTTTCTCTCTTTCTCTTGGGCACACAACTTCTCTCGCCGTCCATCTATCTCTGTCACTTCTCACTCGGTGCCTTATACACTTCTGGAGTCTTTAATCGACTTTTATTTTACAATCTCTCCTCTATGGCCTTATAGAATTCACATTAAGCAGTTTTTTCTTTGTTCTCTCATCTAGTATCCACACGCTCTCTTTCCACAAGTTCAAGGTGTAAATGGTGTTTGCTTAGGGAGAAAAAGCTAAACGAGGAGCGGTGAGAGCTTGTACATACTGAATTAAAGGCTCAATAGCACGAAATCTTCATTTATGTTTGAGATAAATGTAATGGTGAGACGTAAGCTTCTTTGTTTGAGTGATAGCTGAAACTTGGTCGAGTACAATTGTCGAATGTATTAAAACAACTCGAGGGTTTCCTGAAAAAGGACCTTCATTCCTCAACCCAAAAACACAAAAAATGTTTAAGAATGGCATGAATTGTCTTCAAATGCAGTCTGTTTTAACATCCCTCAATCGACAGTCCGCCCCACCACCAGCACTGCTGCGCATACTTCCAGGCCAGCAGGGGGTGTTCTGTATTTTGGGGAATTTTAGTTTTGCTACTTTTTCTTTCCTTACTCTAAAACAAGTAATTTTCCAGAAGATATGGAATCTGTTTTCTTAAGAAGTATGTTTCATTCCATTTTCAGGATGCAAGAGAGGCTCCGGTGGGGAAGAACCCCAAAAAGAATAAGTAGAAAATACAAAATTTTGCTCAATCACACATTGAGTCATTATCTGATCAATACTGTAATATTTGGGATTCCAGTGGGATTCAACATTAACTTTCAGCCTAATTATCAACACAAATGATTAAAAATCTTAGCAGTAGTTCCAGGTTTGTTTACCTCTACTCTCTTTCATGGAGATTGGAACATAAAATGTAAATATGGCTCAGTAAAAAGAGGTCCTCCATTGTCTATACATCATAATGGGATATAAGGGAGTGGGAGCTCAGGTCGAATCTCCTATGTAAAGAGATTAATAGATCATATATTGATTAAAGACATAAAATTCACAGTATGTTCTCAGCGCTCAGAGATGTGGTGGTACTGGTTACCGGTGTGATCCAGCAAACTTAGAAGCACTGGATAAAATTATTTCCACGCCTAGTCTAGGGGTTGAGAATATAGACTGTAAAAAATATGGATGGTGTGACACTGCCCACTGCCATTGGGCTATTATGAAGCACTGCCATGACAGTCAGAAAGAGGGTGCACATGCGCACACACGCCTTTCTGATGGCCATGGTTTCAGAGCTCCACCTTGAATCTGACTGAAAGTTATATACAACTCATTTCACAAAAAAAAAAAATAAATAAATAAAAATTTGAGAGACTTCTCTGAATTGACTGGGGAAAGTCGGCTCTGTTCAATGTAGTTAACAAACATAGCGGTCAATCACAAGGCTCGCTTAGTTTTTTAGGAGAAAATTGAGCCATCGTGAGCCTAAAGAAAATCAACCTAAAACACAATAAACTATTGAAGTTTGTTCAATGCACAGATAACATTTGAAATTAATCAAAACCATTTGTGTAAATAACGTAATTCTGGAAAAATCATTATTGTCAGTTTGGCTTTTTCCCATAGACTTGTATTGACCAAAAATCATTCTGCAGCCAGCGCCATTGGGTGATTGCTGCGTTTGGCTTCACTCCGCCGGCCATGTGAGACACACTAGGTTTAAATTTAAAATGGACAATCCTTTGTTTTCTGCCAAGTGAATTTATTTACAAGAATAACCTAGAGATGACAAAAAAAAACCAAAAGTACAAACAAACTAACACACATTTATACAATGCTTACAAAGATTCACACCCACATCTAAAAGAAAATTGCTAGGCAAATATCAAATTACAGTAAATTAGAAAAGAATTAGAAAATAGAAGAAACTCCAAATTGTTAAACTTGGATGTTAAATTAGTTCAATACACACACAGGGAGGAATGTTGGAAGGCTGGTGTCAGTGCATCAAGAGTCATTACATGCAGATGTCTGCAGGAAATAAAGCCACAGCTGAAAAATCCATTCATCAAACCACTCCTGAATCCAAAAAAAAACAAAAAAAACAAGCTACATCTGTGCTGGCTCACGAGGGAAAGTACTGGTCTGTTCCCAGTGCTCCCAACTCCTCCTTTTCAGATGATAGTGAATAATGTATTTCATTTGGACATCAAGGTCCAAAGTCAAGTAGCTTCAAGTCCAGCGCGAAGTTTTAACAGTGATGAATCTGCTGCTGTTGGTCCACTGTGTTTTTTTTTTTGAAGTCCACAGTCTACTAGAAAATCAGTCTACTAGATGTCTTCATGCTTCCAACCGCCAAAGCCTTTTCGAGGTTAGTTTATTTTCCACCAGGATTTGTCACCTGCTCACAGAAGCACTACCAGCACCTGGTTTAAAAGCCATGAAATTACTCTCCTGACTTAAACCTCATTGAAATTCTATGGGCTGAAGTTGAGAGGAAGTTGAGGAACAGATTTCCTGAAATGCCAAAATGAAGGCAACTTGTGCTCACATAACAACCCAACTGTGTGAAACACATCACCTCCATGCCACATCTTCTTGAGCCTGAAATTAGTGCAAAAGGAGCCTGATAAATTACTGAGAACATAGCACTTTTTTGTATAATGATTTAAATCAAAACAAATAAAGGCTTGAAATGTTTAACTTTGTGTGTAGTGAACTAATATAACAGACGAGTTTCAGATTTTGTTTGTCATCTAACAATAACTTTAAAAACATGGCAAATCTAAATGTACACGGTTTCAACTTTTGTTTTGTAGAAAAAAGTATGAATCACAACAAATAACTGTCACAACTATACACCAAAAAAAGGAATCCTGGACCATGCAAGCATTAGTCTGGCCTGCACCAGATCTCCACAGAAACACTTGACATGAAGCGGCTGGGAGGAGCAGCAGCGAGGTTAGGATTGTCATGGGCCTGAGGGAGACTCGTCATCGAGCAAGGTCGGTAACACACTGTCTGTGTGCCATCAATCACAGGCCTTTTCCCTTCCCCCTTCCTGACTTACCCTCGTGCAGCCTTCAATGCATTTCAGGCAAGCTCACTCTGTTAAAACAATCTCAGCACCTTTATTGGGCTGGCTCATTTACTGCCTGCATGCAATTACAGGCTGAGGGTGGCCATCTTGTCTGCAGTAGACGCATCTGGCTTCCTCACAGGACACATTCACACAAAGTGATGTTTTAGAAATGGAATACTTTAGTGGGACGATCTGGAAATGCCCAAGAAGTTAGGGCTGTGGAGATCTTAATACAGCTTTATGTCCAAATTAATTTGATAGGTCATGTACTCATTCCTCAAGATAACACCTAGCAGTGTAACCAGACATCAATTTAACTATTACACAAAACAAAATATTCTGGATCACCAGAGTTGTGTGATGAGAAAATATGGTATATTCCTCATTAAAATGTGTTTAACTATACTATACACCTGGGTGGAAAACACAACTGTCACCTATATTTACATATTGGTGGTTCCTAAAAGTACACTGCCCTCTGGTGTTCTCGTTGAGAAGCCAACAAATAGGATGGAAAACGAATGTCTCATTAGCTTGTGATTTAGTACATCTAAATATCTCCTTCCAAGAACTCTTTATTAAATACATTATATACACTAAGATTTCACGTTGTTTTATTACATTCATTAAACTGCCAGCACGACCACCTATTTTAAGAGAGCCTAAGTGACCGAAACAAATATTAGTAGGATTTATTGAAACGTGATAAGCCTTTAGCATCTGTTTTGGCTCCGAGGCCAAGGCTTCGATAGTTTCATGTTTCTGTGAGTCAGCAACAAATGCAGAGTGCCGTTTACCCACGCTGAAAGTGTGTCTGCATACAGAGTGAGTTTTAAAAATCAAAGCAGGATAATCCTGGAAGAAGCCATTTAGAGATTTTTGATCAGAATTTGGCCAATCGGCCATCAGAGTCGACTCTTTGAAATGAATCTTTTAACATGTAAACATTAAACTAAACAATACATTTATAAAGCAGAATATACCAGAGAGGAGGTTAACAGAGATTACTAAAAAGCATTGGACACATTATGAAGACATAATGGACCCGTAAGAAATCTTTGAAAAGAATCGTAACAAAAACCGAGCCAATTTATTTTCTTAAAAAACATAATTAAATTATTTACTACTTCCCTCTTTATGTAAAGTATTGGTGAAAATTATTTGATTATATTGAAAAAATATATATAAACACACGTATAATCTTGGTAAGCTGTTCGAAAGAATCATTTCGAGGAAACGAGGCTCCTATTACAAGGTTCATTTCGCAATTGCGTAGCATTATCGCCATGCTTGTTTGATGTCCAACACTCCGATTGGTCGAAAGTTGATTGACACACAAATCCAACCAATAGACGACAAGTCGATGGATGCGAAGAGAAGCGTAAGCCAATCAGATTTAAAATCGCTGCGCAACTGAACTGAGGTTCACTTGCTCACGTCGACCTTCAAAGCTTTCTCATAGTAGATGGGGGTTTTAGTTTTTTTGAGAGCCTTAGCCGTTATTTCAAACGGGTGAATAACTCAATTTCCCAAGATGCAACGAAACTCCGTGGAGCCCATGCTTCTGTTTTTGTTATTGTTGTGAGGTTCGTGGCACAGCTCGTCTCGGCAAATGTGTCGGTGTAAATTACACTTGTCTTCAGCCATATACATGTTTTCTGTTTTATGACAGAACATCGTTTTTTCAAGAGGACATTGGTTTGAGTTTTTAAGCTAAATCGGGTGAGTTTTGTTTCACGATGTTTGCTGTTTTTTTCCACAAAGGAAAAACGAGGAAAGGTTGCTGTTTAAGTGCGACGCAGTAGATTTGGAGACAAAGCATCCGTGTTTTTTACATAAACAGCTTTTAAAACATCAGAGAAAAAACTGTTAATGCTTTTTTGTTGTTGCTGCGATGTATGTATTGCTATATAACTGACATACTCAGGAATTGGTGTCCTCATTGCCATGCTGTGCTGAGAAACTTGAGATTGTTTTTAACTTTGGGCCTCGTTTGTAGGCTAGTTTCAAAGCAGAAATATTTTCTGTAGTTAAAAACCATTGACCACCGATTTTAAAATCACTAGGTTGATAAAACACTGTTTAGAAAATATAAATATCAGTCAAAATCATGTAGTCTGTAAAATGACATGAATTGAGAAAGTCCAGACATCAAAGAAATGACGTCAGAAAAATGTCCTTGCTGGATTCATGGGCATCTAAATATGGAGAGTGCAGTTGTAATGCCATCTGCAAATGATGGGTACACCTGTCATTGCTTGTAATCCATACAGTTCACAGTCAGTCACAGCATCGGTGGCACCATGCAGCCTGTCTCCTCAAGAGCTGATGTGTGTACGGCTTAGAAAAACTGCACACCATCCATCAATCATCCTCCGCATGTAGCTCAGCGTCTCAGCAACTGAGAAAAAAACCTTCACCTCTGCTCTACTGTCCCAGCAAGAAATGGAACATGTGTTTAACGTAAACATAGAAAGATGTAGAATGGTGTGCCGTTGTGACTCGGCAAACTCATATGTTCTTGAATTGCTGTTGCATACGACATACATTTTTCTGAATTGTTGTATACATTAAGTTTGATTTTACTTTGCCATCTGACAGTAATACATTTTACCTTTTAGGCTATCAAAAAAATATCCAAACACAAGGATGGTGGACTTTAACATCTGGACATCTGCTCTGATGCCTGTTTTACTGATTTAATTTTTAAATGATACATTGATTTAGTTGTTGGTGTACACTGGTCATATCTAACAACAGCACTTAGTGTAGGATTCTGTTTTCTGTTCAGGTTCAAATGTGATTTTGAATATGACTCTCTTCTGCTTAAAGCAGTACTTATCATAAGTTATAATTTCACAAGGAAAAGAATGAAAAATCTACTGACATTAAATTGTGCAATAGTTTGTGGGATGTAATTGCAAATAATTGCTAACCAATATCCGTTTCACAGCAATACAAATGTACCTCCAACAGCATAACTTTAGAAGTCTCTGTACACACGTGCGTTTGCCAGTCACAGTCTGTTTTTAATTAAGTAGGAATGACGCGACCAGCTATTGTTTAATATTGATGTAAATTGTAATCTGCAGGTTTCAAAAAGGTTATTAGTTTTGATATTTTGGGGTTTAAACGAACATTACAAGAGTTATGAAAAAATTTGCTAGGTCATTCAAATTAAAATCTGAGAAAAAGCACAATAATTTTTCAGCTTCATTTTACAGTCGCCAAATTGGTTCCATCACTGCTATCTAGTGGTGAAAAGAAGGGATAACCCTTGGAAATACAATACTGTTATATGGGCTTGTAACAAAAAAGTGCTTGGAAGAGTGTATATAGTTTAGGAGAAGTTCGCCAGGTTTTTGCTAAGATTAAAAATATTGATAAAAAAAGAAATATGATATCAAGCATTGCCACAAAACCAGTTTTAAAAATTGATTATGTTTTAGAATTATTTCTGAATTCAAAATTGTTTAATTAAGGTAAATTGATAAGTAGTAAAAAACCTTAAAAAAGCCTGGTTTTCTAAGAGTTAATCAAGAGTTAACAGTTCGCCATGAAGATAATTCTCTGCAACCTCACTTTCATAATGGGTTCAAATTTGTGGCTTAATAACATCCTGCCCATTTTAGAGAATGTGCAGCACAATTTCCGCACAAGGAACACTGGCACATAACACAAAACAACCTAATAAACATTAGCACACGTAACAGCATAACATCACATCGACTCTCCACCAATCAGAACCAATCAGAATGTTGCCGGCGTTCATCACAATATGAAGTTGATTCTGGATTAACGTTAAATTAAAAGTAGAGCTCTTTGGAGCACGGAAGCAAGTCTTTTGCTTCACCTTAAAAAAAAAATAAAAAATTCACTTTATGCAGATCAACACCCCTCAGCCAATCAGAATATAGTATTCAGACAGACTATGGTAAATGATAAAAGATCAGATAAACATTTATTAGTCCCACAATGGGGACATTTCAATATCTCAGCAATACAAATGAGAAGAATAAAGCATGTACAATTTTTAATGAATAAATAGATGAGTGATAAATTAAATGAGTGATAATCATCCGTTTTAATGCAACAACATGGAGGCAAAGAATCACCCCGTTCAGGCAGAAAAGCTTCCTGAGAAGCATTCAAACAAGTGTAAAAAGATAAAAATGTTCTTAAGTTAAAAGTATGTTGTTGAATAAACACAAGAGGAAAGCCAAGATATAAGTATGTGTCTGATTTAAAATTGGCTGGAGCAGGATGATCTCTGTGTCTAGTTATTATTACTAACTTCTCAAAATCTCAGCTCTGACCTGCTGCAGCTGATGATGATCGTCTTTCTCAGTCTAGCTTTAGGGTGCTGCACAAATCAGGTCTTTGTATAATTACTGATGGTATACGACCATGAAAATGCTAAAATAATCCAGTAATTTCACAATCTCACTCTGTATTTTAGATGCGAGTTAATGGAGCAGATGGATTTTATAAAAGTGAATGAACTGAATGGGAGCAAACTTGATTAACACCCACCAGCCTATCAGAATCCAGTATACAATGTATGATGAATAAGGTAGGGCTAGGTGATTTGGCCTAAAATCCTAATTTCAAGAGATTTTTTGAATGAAGGGTGATTTTAAAACAATTGAAGCAGGGGAGCAGGGTCAAGTGACTCCACATGGTGGTATTTTCAAAGGGAAAGTAATTGAAAAATACATAGAAAAATTTGTTTGATTATAGTTTCTGAATGTTGATTTAAGTTAAATGCCCAGCTTTATAACTGGATCATTAGACCTAACTCCAATAATGCAGCTAATTTCTGTATAAAAGATCACACAGTTTTTAATTAATTAAATCTTCACTGCTTTTATTGATCAAACACATGAAGAGGTTTTTTTGTTCCATAAATCACAGCTCCATTTTTGACGAGTTTAGCACAAAATTGGTTCAAGGAAAACCAAAATCTTCAAAGGTGCTTAGCACCTCAAAGTCACAGATGCATAAAAATTACAAATACAGATTTTGAAAATAAGTCATATTTTTTCCCAAAACACGATTTTTTTTAAAAAAATGAAATGAAAGTGGCTGGTGCCAGAATAAATTGTATAAACAGTGTCAGAACCCACATGCAGATATCGGACTCACTGCTCCAAAGGGGACAAATCAGGACTGCATTACATGTCAAGTTTTGTGTTTTTTGGAAAATTGATTATGGGCTTTTGGAACCAAACTCCTACAAAAAAAATACTACAAAAATGCATTCAATTTTTAGAAGCAGGCTAATTGATGCCATTGTTGATCAGAATTTGCAGAGTTCCCTAACAATTTAGAGGTTAAATTGAGTTTTTTTTTGGTGGCATAAACAAAATGTTCTCCAGAACCAAATCTTCAAAATAAATTGCAACAAACCAAGACGTTTGTCTAAAAACTTAATAAATGAATTAATAGTTGTGTCTTTACTCAGGTACATCACTGTTTTGTCGACATGGAGAAGATGTGGAAAGTGGAATTTCAGAATGTCGGCATTTGCTACTTCCCTGAGAGCAGAGTGGACTGCCATTACACCATGAACCCGGAGCACACGTGGAATAGTAATGATTGGATCGGACTATTCAAGGTTAGAAAGTTTGAACACTGTTCTTTCTATTTTACTTCATTTAAAGTGTAACCGATGTTTTGTTGCTCTCAGATTGGCTGGTCATCCATCAAGGACTACCATACGTTCGTTTGGGCATCAGCTCCATCCAGCTACAAAGAAGGAAGCTCTGTCAACTGCTGTGTTAACTTCCAAGGTCTATAAACTTTGATTTCGGTGTTCAAACCCTCTTGAAAGTCAGCTGATGGTCTCAACGCCGTATGAAAGAAAGAATAGAGTGCTTCAGGGACATTAAAGAAGCTAATTACAGTGACTCGCATTGATTTGTCTAACGGCTAGCCTCATTCATTGAGGAGCATTAGGAAATGTTTGTCCTTAAATGGCTTGTGTTAAAGATAAAAAGCCAGAAGGATGTCTCCGGCTAAGTGGGATAGAGACAATCCTCCTAAATTATGCTAGATTTTTTAAACGGGTTTAAAAGTTCCAGAAACTGTAAAGACTTTGGGGTTTGCTCTTGTCTGGATTAATTGGAAAAACAAAACTAATCATGAAATCAACACATATAAAATGTGATTTTGCTGGATTAAAACATTTCTTTACACTAAAAGTGAGAGTTCTTGCAGTTGCCTGTGAAATAGCTTTGAGATTTGTGAGATTTGCACAGTGGCAGCATTGTACTCTGCGATGGTGGAGACAGTGTTTCTCAGAGAGAGAGAGAGAGAGAGAGAGAGAGAGAGCAGACGAGGTCGTCATTTTCAGCTTTGTGGAATTGAACAGGAAGCCTCCAAACATATGAATATGAATATATTCTACAACAATTCTTATTCTCTCTATAGTTTTTCAGGCTTTTCACAGCTCCTCTTTTCTCTCCCTTTTCAGCTTCGTACCTACCAGGGCCTAGCGCTCAGCTCTACCAGTTTGTCTATGTGGATGGAAAGGGAGAGGTTTGCTCTCGCAGCGCCCCCTTCACTTTCTCCGCTCCAAAGCCCCTGGAGGAGCTTGTGACTCTGGAGGAGGAGGGTCAAGGAGAGGAAGTGGGCGAGGACATGTTGCTGGTTATTCCTAGAGCACAGCTGCTGCAGGTCAGAAGAAGTAATAATGGTGCATTTCGGCTAGTGTTCCATGATACTGGAGTAAGGTTGGCATTCTTAGGTTGCTTAGTACCTTCTTTACTCCTTTTCTTAGGAAAACATCCCAAAACAAACATCATCTCCACTCAAAACATGTCTTTTAGAACTTTTTAAATGTCTGATATGCATTTAAAGTCTAATAGGAGCAGAAGGAAATTGGTTTTCCAGGAAAAAGTGTTGTTTTTTTGTGGAAATCATAATTTTAGAAAAAAAAATAATTAAAGTATCATGCAGACAAATCAATTAAAATATATAAAAACAGATTAATTTACTGATAATAATCCATTTTATTGATTTGTTGTTTCATCTCTATTTCTGTACAAAGGAATGGTAAACCACCCAAAGTTTTTAAGTATTTATAAATTCAAATGATTGCAATTGGCTTAAGCATCTTTAATTAGTTTCAGCTGTGGATAAACCAAATGTCAAAGCTTTTCATTTTGAAGACAAAGACGATAAAATGGGATGTCTCAACGGAGTCAGTTCTGGCTGGTCACACTTTAATGATTTTGAAAACCACCAAATTAATAGTTCCTTTTAGAAATAACAGGTAATCATTTGTTTTCGTAAAATCAGTTTTTGTTAAACAAAAAAAAAACCGCAAACCCACGCACCGTTCATTAAGTCCTCGGTCAATTGACAGATTTACTATTTCTTTTGGATATGTTTCCTCTGAGCAGACTCGGCTCCAGGAGTGTCTGAAGGAGCGTGCGGAGCTGCTCAAGGCTCTGGAAGCAGCTGACCACAATGTGGAGAGGGAGAGAGGCAGAAGAGAGCGAGACAGAAGCTCCTGGGAGCAGAGCCGCAGGGAGCTGGAAAGGAAGATTGGCGAACTGAAAGAGGAAGTGAAAGAGTTCAGGGAGAAAGTGGAAGACATGATGAAGAAGCAGAAGGTAATGTAAACATTCAGCCTGTGTGGTCAGCCCTGGGTCGCATCACTGTGTATATTTTGTCTTTACAGTGTTTACTGTTGTGTACATGTTCGCACACTCTGGTCGGAAAGCTAACGGCTAAATGATTTCTAGTGTTATAGTTTAGTGTAAACACCTCACCACCATCAGAGCTTCCTCTTTCAGGAAGTTGAGGATTTGGGTGAGGCCCTGACAGAGGAGAAGAGAGCCTTGTTGGCTGAAAAAGAAGCTAACGAGCAGTGCATCAGAGAGCTGGAGGAGGACATTAAAATACTGACCCATAGAGGCCTGGAAAGAGAGACGGACCTAGAAAGGTGAAAAGCAAAGTGTCTTTGACTGTCATTGTTTTGTTTCTGGGTGCATTTCCGTTTTTGTTTCAATAAAGAAGATTAACACAATGAATTATTGTAGAAATCCAGTTACATATGCAACATTTGTACTTAGGGCTGTCCCATTTAGATAAAAACAACAGCAAATGGCAATACAAGCTGCATACGATTTAATTATCTAATATTCTGATGAGACCAGCATGAGATGGATTCCTTTGCCATTTTATTTTGGATAGGATGAGAGACCGAGCCAAGAAAGCTGCGATTCAGAAGAAGGAGGATGAGGATGAGCACAAGTCCCTGAAGGTATCACCTCAAACAGCGTTAAATATTCGTACACTGACCATAGTGACGTGCGTTTCTCACTGTATGCGTAATATCATTAATGCATTGTACCAGTTCAAGATGGAACAGACAGAGAAAGAGCTGCATAGTCTTTCAGCAGAATTCCAGAGTCTGAGAAGTTCCTTGGCCCAGAGAGACACGCAAGCTCTGCAGCTCAGGGACACCATCAACACCCTCACAAACAAACTCAACAGCGCACACAGAAAGGAGGTAACACTCTTCCACGTCTCACACCCCAGCATTCACCTTGGTGCAGATTATGTGCAAGGATTTAAACCAGTGACTTGACGGTATTTCTTATTCAAGAGTATGCTAATTAAAAGGGTGCAAGCAATGCTTTGGCGGCTAGCCTGGTTCACATGGCCACTGCTGGAAAAGAAAACTGCGTCTTATGAAGGAAACTGTTGATATAATTAATATGACTAACATTTTCCTGGTTTAAAGTTTCGTTTTTACCATTTTGGGACCAGATTCATCTAATGGACTTGTCCAAGGTATGACCTGGGGCCATAATGCTGCCTGTGAGATGCACTTTCGACCACAGTATGAAAAAAACATGCCGGCACAACTTTTATATTTCACCAGAAGATGGCAGTAGATTTCTGGATGCATTTTGGGCCACGATATTGCAATTTCAATAATGACGACTGTTTCTAAAAAAGGAAAGCTGATGTTGAGGGTTTTGGCTGTTTTGTAAATATGATATCAAAAGGCTCTATCAAATTAGTTACAACAAGCTAATTAGCAAAGGATGATGGTGAAAATTTAAGCAACTGGAAGCCTTTTTAAAGGGCCCATAAGTCAAGTAAAATTAATTTGTTTGGTATTCTAAAGTGAACAAAATCAGTTTTATTTAGAAAAGCTTTTTGTGAGCAAAAACAAGGAATATACTTTGAGACTTTTATTTTGTTTTCCCCCATTAACATACTTTGCAGTTAGAACTTAATAGTGACTATTTAGTTGTAAATTTTACCCCATGCCACAGTAACACAAGTACTTTTTGTTTCAAGTTTTTTATTAAACAGCAATTAAAATATTCCAAATAAATAAAAATGGCCTTAAAGGCCTTTACACACTTAGAACGGTACGAATGAATAATATGAAAAGGCAGCTATTGCATGCACTCCTTTATATACACATCAAACACGAGTCGAATATACGACACCGTTTTCAAAAAAAATGCAAGAATGGATTCCTCGTCTGGCAAAGATTTTCGTCAAGTCTCTTTATTATCAGATAAATATGCGTGACCTGTACAGAAGAATCACAGAACTTAAACAGATTCAATACATTAGTTATCAAAGATATTGACATAATTGTGCATCAGCTCATGCTTTGTTTTAACATTTCAATATAACTTTAGCCAAATACATTTTAATGCCTAGTAGTTGACTAAAATGTGGGGCTGGGAAAAATGGACCTAGAAGCGAAAAAGATAATTGATGCCTCTTTGCATCGTGAAAATAACGTCATTGATGTGAACGGGGTCATTAACAAGTCAGATATACACTGACAATTAGTTTTTTATAGTTAGTGTATATCAAACATTTTATCAGCAGCAAATGAAACCCCAAAGTTACTGTATAATATCTGGTGACACTAAATCTACTACTTTTGTTTTGGGCAGAGGAGTCTCAAATATCTGGCAACCACAGACTTCCTCACACGACGATTGAATGAAAACAAACAAATCTGTTCTACCACACCCATTGTTTGTCCATGTTCAAAATATGAAGCTACAATGTATTCCATGAAAATACTGAGAGGAGCTGTTCCCTTGAGATTTGCCGGATATAAACGGGTGGCCATTTGAGATAGCCTTCAATATAGCCGCTAGGCTTTAAATGTGTTTAAATGTTATTTTAGTTTTGTTCATGTCGTAATGTGAAGTTCCCATTCTCCACCCGAATGAGAGAGACCATGGAAACAAACACACACTAATGCAAATGTTTTGTGGCTGGACCTAAATGAGGTCAATTTTGTTTATTGTGCAATTTATTGCGCCAGGAATCTAATGTATTAGTAAAATTGTGTGAATTCATGGACTAGTGATTGTGTTGTTCTGGAGCAGGCAGCCAATGAAGTGGCTTTAAGTGAACTTCGGAGTATTCAGGAGCGAATGAATGTAAGTGAACGTTGTGTGGAGACTCTGAGGGGGGAGCTGAGAGACCTGGTGGCTCAAAGGGATACCGCACATGCTGAGCTCCATCAGGCCCGGCTGCAGGCTGCACAGCTAACACTTCAACTAGCCGATGCCAGCCTGAACCTAAGAGAGGGCAGAGCACACTGGGCTCATGAGAGAGAGAGCCTGCAGCAGAGCTCTGAAGTATGTCTAAAAGAAACACAAAGTCCTTAGCGTTAACTGTCGACCCGTTGTTCAAGTGTTTCCATGAATTGACAGATGGATAAAGTGCGTCTGGAGCGACTAAATGATGAGATCCAGCAGAAGGAGGAGATGTTGCAAGAGTCCAGAATGGAGAGGGAGAAAGCGGTGGTGGAGCTGGGACGAGAGAAAGACTGCAATCGGGTAAAAAAACGGACGTATTTTTAACACTAATAAAATTCAGTTTTTGATGTCTGTGGTCCTAAAGACCTTTTTCAATGTGTTTCTTGAAACGATGAAAAATTACATCAGGACTGTTTTTATTTTTTTGCTCCTAGGTTGATTTTTCAAAGTTGTCCGGCCAATCACAATGCAGCTTGTTACTACATCACTTACAAAATAGGAGCTGACGAATTTTATATAAACACTGACAATTAGTTTTTTGTTAGACAATTAAGACACTTAGATAATTAGAGCTCAGGACTGTTTTGTTGAGACCAAAACATTTTTTTTTAAATTACAAATATGAGAAGTACAAATGCGATGGTAATTAAGTAGAATATGTGGAAAAAGAGAGCTGGCAACAGTGTGTAGATTCTAATCTGCACCCATTACTTAGCGGACACATTAGGCTTAGTGTCAAACTTATTGTCATCCTTAAACATAAATTAATATCAAGAAGTAACGATATACAAGGGATAATAAATTTGTGTTCAGGTTCAACTCAGTGAGACTCGGCGCGAGCTGCAGGAGCTGAAGGCTAGTCTCAGGGTGGCTCAGAAAGAGAAGGAACAGCTGCAGACAGAGGTGCAGGTGAGATCTCTGCAGCTCTCATTGTTGTGGTCATGTTCTCATCAAAGCTGGTCAACAGCGAGCTCAGTCAACCAATCAGAGTCATTTGTCTCCAATGTTCTTAGTAAACAATTGTCTCATTCAAATGAGCCTGAAAGCATGGCAGAAACGTGCTGTTGCACTAGTCCTCTTGAACTCTTGAAAGTGAGCAAACAATCTCTCTAATAACCAGATTGCTGTAATATGCAGTTTCCTTTCTTTGCGTTTATTCTAGTGTAAATAGCCATGGACAAGAGCCGTGTGTTAGTTCAAGAGGTGTCAGTTCTCATCACAGCGTTGCCAGGGAGGTGGCTATCCAGAGGCCAACTGAATTAGATCCTGGAGTGCCACCAGGAACATTTTATTTACATTAGGGAGAAGAACGTGCAATGCAAACTTGCCTTACATGGCAGTACGATGGTGGTCACAAAAGGAATCACTAGTTGCACAAGATGGCGCTCAGGGCAGTGTGTACATTCCGGTCGATGGTTTCCAGTTTATTTACAAGGTGACACAAAGTGAGTGGCTTGGTGTATAAAAACAGCAATCAACCTTCCAATGTTTGAAAAAGTTTGCATTAAATTGGTGTGTGCCCATGTGTATAAACTCCTGGGATTCAACGGTACATACAGAACGAGGGTTCTGATGGCTTTGCAAATTTAATATTTAAATTTTTATTCTTTTATCGCATGAACAGATAAATAATGGGCATTATTTTGCTAAATCAAACATCAAGACCCATCTACAAAAATCTTAATAAAAATGAGACATGAGCTTCTTCAGCAAGGAGCGGATTAGCGCAGAGAGAGGGATTTAAAGCAGGCAAAAGTTACGGGCACCTAGTGGTCCTGAAACCAGGAACATCTGTCTGAAGAGGGCGCAGATGAGCGCTTGTGTTTATATGTTGACTTTTGCATGATAACATCTATTAAATAATTTCCTTCTTTTTCTGTCTAAAAAAGTTGACGCCGTCTCCTCATAACGCTGACAATTCCTCCACAGGCTCAGTGAAACACAAGAAGTCCCGCCATCCTCTAACTTTAGCCCTCGCTGATTGGATATTTACACAAAGTGACATGTGAAACTAATAATAAAACATACAAGTTATACAAATGGAAAACCGCGGTGCCAAACAGAGGAGGGTAAACCGAAAGGTTCAGTATACAACTGAGTATATTGTGGCAGCCCTAATTAATTCGTCTAGATTTAATACATAGATAACCTTCTGTTTGTCCCCGGTAGAACCTGAGGAAATGGTTAGCAAAGAGCTGCTTCTCTCCTGCAAGATACTTGCATGTTTAAAGGCAAGCACTTACAATCTAGTGTAGGAGTGCCATATCTCTCGAAGCGTCTCAGAACCGCAAGAACCAAACAGAGCGGACACAGAAGTAGTACGTCATCCTGTACAACTAGTCCTTTCTGATTGTCAACAGGTTGCTATTTGTATCGGTAAACATTAGTTTTAGTTTTTGCCGTCTAGAAGTAGATCTGTTGAATACAAGATGCTCACCATCAAAGAGAACCCAGAGGTTCCGAACCCCAGACGGGATTGTTTGATTTTGTAATTAATTAGGTCCAACCCTAGACGCAGGGGTTTTCATTTGCCGTTGGGTATTTTGCATGCTGTTGCTCATAGCTGTATACTTGTATTATTTCAGTGAATGAATTCAGTTGTTTGAAGATGCATCATCATCATCATCTCACTCGATGAACGGTCGAAGCAGTAAATAACCGACGTGCCAGAGCAGCAGTAATACCGACCTGTTAGAGCCGTAATTTAGACAGGGTCAAAAGAGCACCGTTATTTCATTTTATACAATGTGAGTTTTGTGAACTGTGCACACAGGAAGTGATGGAGTACAGCCGTCAGCTGGAGAGAAGGCTAGAGGTGCTGAGCGACTGTAAATGGAGTGAGACAGCGGTGCTGCAGAGCAGTGAGTCACTGTGCTTTCTTTAATTCTGTACAAACATCACTACACAACGACACTATTGTGAGTCTGCCTTGCCTTCTTTATTGCACCCACACAACAATACCACAGAACTCCAGGCAGCACACGGCCACATCATAAAATTCCACACACCACTGCACAACACTGCGTTATACAGCCCTGCAGAATCTTCTACAGCAACCCACACCCCGCCTCCCAGAAGAACTCCGCTGTACTAACTAGCCATCATTTGCATTATCAACGGGTAGCAGGTCTTCTGACTACATTACACACAAATACAGCAATACTTTTACCATTTTCTCTCATTTTACATTTACTCAGACAATGATATTTATGATTATTCACATTTAATTAAGTGAGTGCTCTCTATTATTAAGTGCTATTTTTATTATTATAGCAGAATTTTGGATTTTTTTCATCTCAATAACAATTTGCCCTGTAAAGGTCAACTGTGCATTAAAATTATGCAGCTTTTTGAAGAATGGTGTGCTACTGCTTTTGGCTCAGCTGACGCATTGATGTGACTTTTTTTGTAATGCATTTAAACAATAATTAAATATAAATTGAAAAGAAACATTTTGGATCAACCCTCTTATGAGACAACCCTTCACACATAACAACTGTGTTTGACACCATTGCTTTAGGAAAACAACATTTTCTAATTTTGTCTGTCTATCTACAATTAAACGTTGTCTTCCCATAATGGCCCACACAACTAACAATGGCATTTTTAAATGCTAGTTTTTTGTTTCTACATCTTAAGAGTTTGTGCTCTCACAAAAAATAAACTACTCCTGGGTTTTCTTGGAAGGAAACCAAGACTATCCTCACCCCCATAAAAAAACTGCACACTACAAAGCATTTCCTAAGTTATGTTTAAAAGAGCTAACGAAATGTTTGGAATTATTTCCTTTCATTATTGTCTTTCATTATCATCATCTCCATTAATAAATTATTAGTATTTATAATTATTATATTATTACTTTAAAACAATGTTTCTCAAGGACTTGCTAATTGAACTTAGCAAGTTTTCTTAATTTTATGCTGAGGATTAGCATTTACCAAAACAACTAGTAAAATAACGTGCATCATCACGGCAGAGAAAAGAGGCTAGTTTGGACTTGAGAGAAAGAATTGTTGATGGAGAAGGAAACAAGCGTTCAGAAAGTGGTTTCAGGTGTAAAGAACTGCAGAGAGAAGCAACATCAAGACGTTTAAAGAGACCAACACAGTGGAGAACAAGACGAGCAGAAGCAGGAAGCGAAAATGTAAAAAATGATGGGAAGAAAACTAGTGCAAGAGGTTTCTAAATACCCAAGAACAACTGCCACAACACTAGCGAAAGACTCAAATAGATCCCTAGAGCTCTGCAGAGGAATGCACTGAGATGTTGCTAACCAAGAAAAACCCTCCACTTCTCAAGAGACACATCCTAGCCAGAATGAAAACCTAGGGAACAGTAATGTATACTGAAAACCTGTCCTCTGATCACTTGAGACAAGGTTTGTGGCCATATAGAGATGCTGCAGTTTCTGTGCAGAAAAAAACCTCTCTTTTGCTGAAGAAATACCTCCAAATGAGCAAAGTGAGTGAACTTGAACTGCACAAAGCCCAAACTTGAATCCAATGAGAAAAAATTGAAATCAGTGGGGCGCACTAAAGAGTTTGAGCCAAAGGAACATGCTCATGAGATCTGCTCAAGGAAGAATAGGATGTTATTCCTCAGGAGACATCCTGAGGTCATCAAGAAAATGGGGTTAAATTTTCATCATTAACGTCACAGAGCTAAAAATTGTTTATTCGTGGGTATTTCTATTTGTATTAGAAACTATAATTACCTTAATTAACTTTTATAGTGTTTAAAATAAAGACAATTTAAAAAAAACATCACTTGCATAAACAAGGGACAAAAATAAAAACGAATGCGACTGAAGCAGCCTAAAAGAGACAGGAATCTACATATAACAATAATATATTTATAACTTGTAATCTGTTAAAACTGGAGCAGAAACGTGTGACTGTTAATTTTTCATTACTGATCCAGGTCGTGCGGAGAGCCCACTGCTGTCTGACTCTGAAGATGAGAACCCCGAGGCTTTGCAGGACACACACTCGTCTGGGCCTGTGAACCACTACAGTCTGTGTGAGCAGCCCCAGGCCGACCTGCTGCTGCCAGCCACCCCACCGCCGTCTCCCAGACACCCCTCCAGCATGGACACAGTAGTCATCAGCCAGCCCGCGCCCCTCTCAGCGCCACACCAGCCGAGTGCTCACATGCAGACTCATAGCTCCGAGTCGGTGAGAATGCGGTTATTTGTGGGTTTACTTGAGTGTCACGCAAGAAGCTGTGATTATATTCAATTCCATTGCAGCTTCAGGCACGGAACTGACCTTGATGCTGGTTGCTACAAGATTTGAGGGAGAAAGTTTTAAAATTGCCTAACATATCTTACTCGTAAAGTGTTTGAGATACACAGCGTTATCAAAGATGTACAAAAGATACTTGTTTGAGCGTAATCAAAAACAAAAGCTCAAAATGTGGATGAAGTAAATAGATTGAAAGACTATAGTGATGTGTGCAGGGGTACTCCGGGGTGCATCACCCCATTCAACTTACAAATCGCATTGAAAGGGAGTTGTTAATGCTTCACAACTTTACAGTACTGTGCACAAGTTTTAAGTAGATTTTTTTTCGATGCAAATCAAGTGAATCTAAATTAAAATGAAATATGCTGTAACAACCTTTTGGCTTCAAACCAAGGATTTTGTATGACAGAGCTGGAATGGTAGTCATGAACTGGAGTAGAAACTCTGCTTCTAAAAAAAAGATTGAGCACAGCAACAATACACAAGGTAGTTGTGCTGTACCATAAAGGTCTCTTCCCGACAAATATTTCAAAGGAGACAGGGGGTTCAAGCTCTTTTGAAGAAGCACAAAGAAGCAGACAACGTTGAGGAGCGCAGACGCAGTGTTCAGCCAAGAATTTTTCTGCAGATGCAAGACCTTTGAAATCGTAAGATATCCAGAAGTGCTATCAGTTCAGAACTGGCAGAAACCAATGTGACCCAAGTACTATCCAGAGAATCTGGCCAGAAGTGTTGCAGACGTCCAAGAGTTACAGCCAAAAAGCCACACTGGAGATGTGGGAACAAGGCCAAGTAACTAAAGTTTGCATGGAAACATAAGAACTGGGGTGCAGAAAAATGGTGAAAGGTGCCCTGGACTGATGTGTGAAATTTTGAAATATTTGGCAGTAGAAGAAAGCAGTTTTTTGAAGGCTTGAGAGCAATACAATATTGAGTGGCAACAGTGAAGCATAATAGAGGTACCTTGATCGATTGGGGCTGCATTTCTACAAATGGAGTTGGATATTCGATAAGGACTCTTAATTCTGAGAAATACAGGTTGATCCGCCATTCAGCACCAGGAACAACATTAAGGCGTATGATTGACCGCAAATTTGTTCATAAGCAGGTCAATGACCACAACACACACATCCAAAGTCACGGCCCCCACAGAGCTATCATCTCACTGATTAACATTTCCATTTTAAATATCATTCACTGTTTGCAGCATTTTTTCACACGTGCTTAAAACTTTACACAGAACTTTATCAACAAATATTCAAAATCTTTTGTGAAGGAAATTACTCAAAGGATCGAAATCACTGATGTTTACATAAAAAAATAGTGGCAATAATTCACTAAATGCTATGAGTGTAACAATATATCGTAATACAAAACAGCCACAATACGTATCGTGGAGCTACTGGGAGATATCATCTAGGCGCTGAAGTCTATTTGCTTTTTGGTGTGATGGTGATTCTGGTCACTTCTGAAACTTCTTTCATTCATCTTCTAACCCGCTTATTATTCCCTTTCTGAGTGTACCCGTACCGATTAAAAAAATACATTGCTCCTTTTGGTCAGCAGCTCCAGGTCCATATGGGACGGCTTTTGGCCTGTTGGTGACCCCTGCCCTTGACTGTGGGAAATGCATGTATTTTGCAATGTCACGCGAGAACCCTGTTATCAATCTTCAATTCTTCAGGCTCAGTGTGTCAGAGTTCATAGCAACACATCAATCTAGACGCCACATGTTTGTCATTCTTTACATTGTGAGCAGATTTTTCTGCTCTGATGATAATAAAAGTCATGCTAGGTGTGAAAGTAAGAGATGTACCGCTGTACAAAAGCAGGCTTTCTGATTCCGGATGTGATTGTGTGATTTACAGGAGGAAGAGTATGAGGCGGCTTTGTCAGTAGACCACAGCTCTGGAGAGGAGACACCTCTTCTCCTGCCTGACAACAGAGACACTACCCTCGGGTACATCACGCACAAACACACATTCACTGTCTATAAACCCCATCAGTCACACTGTCGTTATCTGTGACCTGCAGACACGGCGCAGATAGATTTTCACATATACTCTTACACAAGCCACACAAGTAAATATGTCACTGTCGCAAAAAACACTTGGTGCTTCTCTCCGCCGAACGCCTCACTCTATATCTCCCTGTCACAGTCGCCTCTGTTTCAGCCTTTGCACACTCGTGCACGCTAATGCAGGCCTTTATTTATGGTGACACTCCGAATATGGTGAGGAGATGGAAGTTTTGAATACCGCCTCGTAAAATTAGTGAGGGAGAGGAGAGCGAGAGAAAGGATAGGGGGAGTTCTGTGAGGGGAGGACTAGAGGACAGAAGTTGACAGGAAGCTGTAGCAATGATTTACCGTGAGGGTAGACAGCTCTTACCAGCCAATTTTCAGCATCATTAAAACCCTTTCTCCCTCACTTCTCTTCTTCCTCTGCCAATAGCACTCACTTTCTATCCATCTCCTTCACTCCCCATCATCTATAAATGCACCGTTTCTTCCCAAACTCACTTGTGTTTTGTTGTGTCTCATGCAGAGAGCTGGCGGAGAGCCCCCTGTGGTGAGAAGAGGCACTGCGGGAACGAGGGCCAGTGCAACATGTTAACATTTTGCATTTGCGCTTTACTTTACGATGACAATTTAAATATGCAATTTGCTTTAAACGTTATATGCACATAGAATATGCATAAGCTAATAGACCTCTTTATGTGGCACATGGTCATACTGTCGTTTGCACAGATGTGTTATTTTACACAAATCAACTGACGAGCAGAAAGTAATGAATGAACAGGGAATGTTTGCTTTGGTGATGAAGCAGATGGTGTGTGTTTCTGTGTGGGTTAAGTCTTGGTTATCTTGTGTGTTTTTCTGTTTTTTTTAGGAGTGATTTGCATATTAATCTATAACACCAGTCACAAGTTTGGACTCACCTTCTCGTTGTAAATAATTTTTTTTTTCCTCCAACCATTTACTTTGAAGAATTGAAATATACATACAGCAATCAAGAAAATTCCATAACATTGTCACCAGCAAAGCACCCCCACACCGTCACACCTACTCCTTCATACGTCACAGCAGAAACCATGCATCTAGAATCCATCCACAGGGTTTCTGCAGGTTTCACAATGTCAAACTTGAGACATTTTAGAATCAAATTTAAGACCTATATTAGGGCTGGGCGATATGAAGCAAAAATATATCTCGATATATTTTGCTATATCTCAATATACAATATATAGCAGCAACCCTGCATCCCGTCACTATTTTCTATTGCACAAACCCCAAACAAACTCGAATCCCAGCTTTTCCCAGGTGTATTTTTTTCTTTCTTTACCCAATCAAATCAACGCAAACTACACGAGTAGCGTCCGTAGCAAGTAGTTTACTTGTGATTCTGAGGCTGGTGACAGATGAACTTCACAAAAGCAATTCTTGGTCATTCTTTCCTCGGGTTGTCTCCTTGTGAGCCAGTTTTATCATAATTCTTGATAGTTGAAGGATGCATTCAAAGTTTTGTGCAGTTTTCTAAACGTACTGACTTTATTAAGCATTTACATTCTAACCATACTATAAATTCATAAAGTTGTCAAACAGGGCTCCAGTAGAGCTAAATCCATGGTTACAACCTTATTAATTAGGCAATTAGTCAACAAATTACCAAAAAAGCTGCTGATGATCGATGCCACACATAGATTGAAACCCAGTAATGAACCAAAACAGATGTGTGGGAGGCTTAAAGTTGGGCGAGGAACAGCCAAACTCTTGATTGAGCATAGTGACAGGACTCGAGGTAATAATACTGAATAAACAAGGTCTCACCCCCCCAAAAAACTCCAGTGGTCAACAGATAAACCCTGGCTGCTGAAAGCATTAAGGTGACTACATCATAAAGCTGATTTAGCCACTGGATTTTAAAATACTATGTTTACTAAATTTCTGTTTACACAATTCCATGCGTGTTCATCCAAAGTTTTGATGAATTCAGTAAAATCTAGTGTACATTGTCATGAAGGTTCAGAAATGAGAAGGTTTGTCTTAACTTTTGACTGTTCGTGTACATCAGCAATAATGTAAAGCACAGCAGCATTGACACTGTTGGGTTAAGTTTGGGTGCTCTTCATTGTGTGGGTCATTTTACTATTTTTTACTAGTTATATAGTTTCGTAGGATTGTGTGAAAGATTTGCCATAAAAGAATTATACACAGTGCATGTGTTTCCTGTTTGGAAGTCACACTTTTGATTAGGTTTTCAGGATGTTTTCTCTCATTCTCATGAGTGTTTGGTGGAAACTCACTTTAAGGTTGGAAGGTGGGTTTTTAAGAGTTAGTCTAGTTGAATTTTTTTTCTTTTGGAGAGTGTATTAAATAATTATTCCATGGATTTAATCAATCAAAACACCTAGAACATTGCTCATAGTTCTGGAGATGTTTTTGTTTTCCTTGATAAGAGCATGAACTGCTTTAAACTGTGCCTCTGAAAATATAATTAGAGCAAAGGGAGAACAAACTTCACAGAAGCTCATTTTCTTAGGTAAAACAATACATATCCAGACAT
>SRMA01025169.1:202109-290745 GCA_007224835.1 Danionella cerebrum
AAACTCACTTGTGTTTTGTTGTGTCTCATGCAGAGAGCTGGCGGAGAGCCCCCTGTGGTGAGAAGAAGCACTGCGGGAACGAGGGCCAGTGCAACATGTTAACATTTTGCATTTGCGCTTTACTTTACGATGACAATTTAAATATGCAATTTGCTTTAAACGTTATATGCACATAGAATATGCATAAGCTAATAGACCTCTTTATGTGGCACATGGTCATACTGTCGTTTGCACAGATGTGTTATTTTACACAAATCAACTGACGAGCAGAAAGTAATGAATGAACAGGGAATGTTTGCTTTGGTGATGAAGCAGATGGTGTGTGTTTCTGTGTGGGTTAAGTCTTGGTTATCTTGTGTGTTTTTTTGTTTTTTTTTTAGGAGTGATTTGCATATTAATCTATAACACCAGTCACAAGTTTGGACTCACCTTCTCGTTGTAAATAATTTTTTTTTCTCCAACCATTTACTTTGAAGAATTGAAATATACATACAGCAATCTAGAATTTCTATTTATAGAAAAATCCATAACATTGTCACCAGCAAAGCACCCCCACACCGTCACACCTACTTCTTCATACGTCACAGCAGAAACCATGCATCTAGAATCCATCCACAGGGTTTCTGCAGGTTTCACAATGTCAAACTTGAGACATTTTAGAATCAAATTTAAGACCTATATCATATTATGCTTTTCTAACAAACTGCCATAAATTAGCTATAAAATATAAATCGCTGTAAAAATGATAAATGAAAACAATAGCTGCAGCTTGAAAACTTATGAACGTTTTTTTTACCAAAAGAACCTTAAATTAGCCACAAACTTTTTCAGCAAAGGCAGAACTTCTGGTCATTTGTACAAATGTTTAACATATAAACGTGTGTCATACATGAGGCTATATTTCATCTTTTAAAAATGCTCTGTTTTATAAAGAGGGTTGTCTCCTGTGTAAACACATTGTGAAACCTTCCTGTTATATGGCTGACAATTTGGCATTTTTCATGTAAAGCTAGCTATATTTTGTGTATTTGTTACATGAAATGATCGTTTCATAGATTATTACTTTATTTGTAGTTGCTATGGCAGCCATCTTTGTTAAACAACTAAATTCGTGCAGTGCATGTTGCGATCTGAAGTGTGTCAGAAAAATAAGACCTGTGAAAATCATTTAAGACCTAGAACAGCAAATCTGATTACCGGTAAATGTAAGACATTTCAAATCTAAATTTAGGTTTTAAATTTTAGACTTTTTAAGACCCAGCAGCAACCCTGCATCCCGTCACTATTTTCTATTGCACAAACCCCAAACAAACTCGAATCCCAGCTTTTCCCAGGTGTATTTTTTTCTTTCTTTACCCAATCACATCAACGCAAACTACACGAGTAGCGTCCGTAGCAAGTAGTTTACTTGTGATTCTGAGGCTGGTGACAGATGAACTTCACAAAAGCAATTCTTGGTCATTCTTTCCTCGGGTTGTCTCCTTGTGAGCCAGTTTTATCATAATTCTTGATAGTTGAAGGATGCATTCAAAGTTTTGTGCAGTTTTCTAAACGTACTGACTTTATTAAGCATTTACATTCTAACCATACTATAAATTCATAAAGTTGTCAAACAGGGCTCCAGTAGAGCTAAATCCATGGTTACAACCTTATTAATTAGGCAATTAGTCAACAAATTACCAAAAAAGCTGCTAATGATCGATGCCACACATAGATTGAAACCCAGTAATGAACCAAAACAGATGTGTGGGAGGCTTAAAGTTGGGCGAGGAACAGCCAAACTCTTGATTGAGCATAGTGACAGGACTCGAGGTAATAATACTGAATAAACAAGGTCTCACCCCCCAAAAAACTCCAGTGGTCAACAGATAAACCCTGGCTGCTGAAAGCATTCAGGTGACTACATCATAAAGCTGATTTAGCCACTGGATTTTAAAATACTATGTTTACTATATTTCTGTTTACACAATTCCATGCGTGTTCATCCAAAGTTTTGATGAATTCAGTAAAATCTAGTGTACATTGTCATGAAGGTTCAGAAATGAGAAGGTTTGTCTTAACTTTTGACTGTTCGTGTACATCAGCAATAATGTAAAGCACAGCAGCATTGACACTGTTGGGTTAAGTTTGGGTGCTCTTCATTGTGTGGGTCATTTTACTATTTTTTTACTAGTTATATAGTTTCGTAGGATTGTGTGAAAGATTTGCCATAAAAGAATTATACACAGTGCATGTCTTTCCTGTTTGGAAGTCACACTTTTGATTAGGTTTTCAGGATGTTTTCTCTCATTCTCATGAGTGTTTGGTGGAAACTCACTTTAAGGTTGGAAGGTGGGTTTTTAAGAGTTAGTCTAGTTGAATTTTTTTTCTTTTGGAGAGTGTATTAAATAATTATTCCATGGATTTAATCAATCAAAACACCTAGAACATTGCTCATAGTTCTGGAGATGTTTTTGTTTTCCTTGATAAGAGCATGAACTGCTTTAAACTGTGCCTCTGAAAATATAATTAGAGCAAAGGGAGAACAAACTTCACAGAAGCTCATTTTCTTAGGTAAAACAATACATATCCAGACATCAGGATTATATTTTAATTACATCCGCAGGGAAAACATTTTAAATAGAAGTGTGAGGTGTCGTGTTTCCAAGCTTTTTTCTATGTAATCACTACTTTTATTTTACTTTATTGATTTGTTCTTGCTGTATACTGCAGGTCAATTTAACAAGCTTCTAAATGTTATTTGCCTTTTATACAACATGTCATAATATGTGTTGACTTTAAAAGTGATGTAACCAATGCACCTCGCTGACCGGCTTTTTTCTCTGCTCTACGCTATTTGTATTGTATGCTTGAACAGACTTTACTCTGGTCATTTTTGAGCTGTTCTCAGGTCATCTTCTCATCAGCAGACATCCGACTGAGACCAGTTTTCATCTTCATGAGTTGCACCTTACCAAACCTGAGAGTTAATAGCCCATTAGATGCAGTAAAACATTTAATAGCCAAAAAAAGAGACCTGTTAGCGCTTTGTATCCATGTTGAGAAAACGGTTAATTTTTAGTTTAATTTAGATTCAGTTTTGCAGTTCTGTTCGGGGTGTGGGATGGGTTTCTGGAATAAACTAATGTAATGTTTTTGTGTGTGTCTGTTCTTTAGCTAAGGTTACACTTTTATAATTTACCTAATGTTTCATTTTGTCAAAAAATTTATGCAAATATTAGATTGCAATGTAAAACATCAATCATACAGGTCAGTGTTTCCCCTACCATTAAATAGAAAGGGCACTCCGAGATTTGCTTTTTCACGTATACGAATTACATTATTGACATGCATAGTGTTCAAGGAATAAAATAAGGAATAAAAGAAATAGTTTTACTGTGTTAAGTTTTTTATGAGAATCAGATCATGTTATCAGTGCTCTTAACTCCCCTCCAAAGCACAAAGAGCTGTTAAGACTTCTAAAAAATTCCCAGTAAATGTTGCAACTACCGTAATTTTCTACATTAAAATTAAAACACATGCAGTGTATTTACATTGTTTTGTAGAAAGACGTAAGATATTTGACTGAAAGTTGGCCTAAATTAAGGAAAAAAACATTTATAAACCTATATTTATTTATATATTTGAACAAAAACAATCCCAGCGTGGATTCATGGTGGTGGGAGTAAAACGCTGTGGGGGTGTTTCAGTGTGTTTGTTACTGGAAGAAAACATGCAAAGGGAAACGTCATCTGAGTCGAATTTTGTCTTTCAGTAGGATAACGATCATGAAAAATACCTCCAAAATGAGCGTGTAAGTGAATTTTACTGGCCTGATCAAAGAAGACCAATAAATTTGGAGGAGCTTGAGAGATCTGTTCAGGAGAAACAAGCTAATATTTCTCAGTAATCTCATGCTTGGAATTTAAGAACTACAACAACTTAATGCAAATAAACTGGAATAAAACCATCTAATTGTAGTGTGTTGTGGTAATGTACAATTCAAGATGTTGGGTGTGATATATGGGTATGACTGATACTGATTAGAAAGAAAAAATAAGTGTGAACATTGTGATGGTGACACACAGATGTCTATGGCTTTTGTGTTCCACCAAAAGTACTTGTACCTCTGCCCTCCTGCTATCCCTTCTTTCTTTTTAACAACTTTTTGCTGACCTTCACCTTTTTTTCTCCTCCCTCGGTTGCTTTTCTTATACCACTCCCTCTCTAGCTCTCTTGTTTTTCTCTTCATCTCCACACTCCCTCCCATAGCAGTATGACGGGAGCTAATTATAAAATCAATGGAGCTGGGCTGCCTGCTTTACGGCTGCCTCTAAAACATTAACAGGGAAATCACTGTAGGATTGATGATTCCTTCACTCTTTATCTCTTTTAATTAGAAATGTAAAAGATATGGAGAGCCTGGGGCCGCACGTGGCATCCTGTCATTACAACAGTCTACCTGCTCTCCTTTCTTCCCTCCATCTATTTTTCAAATCATCCATTTTCTAAGGATTACTGCCCTGGGTCCCTGGTTTTTGTAACCGGTATAATAATATTTCTCTCTTTCCCCAACGTAGGCTTTTTCCCTGACATTTGACATGAAAAATTAATGAAAGGTCGTTTTGTGGATTTTATTACAAGTGAACCAATTGGTTTTAAACCAGTATAGTCAGGTGAAAAGATCATATACAATCCTTCCTTTCTTCACTTTTAGTCAGAGCCGGTTTCATACGTAATCCCTTATTTTATTACATTTTCTGAAAAGAAAATATAGAAGAAGCATACATCAAAGCTTCATTACACACACAATATTTCAAACCTTTATTTCATACAATATTTATGAATGAAAAAAACTTTTAAAACCACCAGATGTGTACTAAATAAAGGCTTGCATAAATGAAATCAAATATTTCTAAAAGGTTGGACAACATAGCTCTGGGTAAAATTATAAGTTTAGTTATTTGGTACCAGGGAGAAGATGAGAAAGACAGTTTCAGACTAAACACAAGGTAATTATGCTGCATCAACAAGGTATCCCCAAAACAAGGATTTCAAAGCAGACGGGGGTTTCGAGATGTGTTTGGCGCCGCAGATGGCTGCCTCGGTCTGTCACCAAAGCAAATTCCTTGTATGTGCAAACCTACTTGGAAATAAAGCTCATTCTGATTCTGATTAAGATTTTTTGAAAAAGCAATAAGAATTGTGCAACATTCATTGCAGCAGATGAAAGACACGTCAAGCTATTGCCTTGATTGGCTTAAGTCAAGTATAAAAAACGGGGAACGTTTACCCATCTTTATTCACCTCTATCAGACACAAAACTTTGCCCATTGTCTTAAAAAACAATTGCACTAATGCAAAAAAAAAAATCTCAGGGCTTTCCCACCCTCTAAAAAGGTTTCAAAGTGGTAGTGGTATCTGGATGGCACAGATGCGCATCACGCTGTGGGACTTTCCACATTTACCAGAAATGAATGGAAAACCACAACCATAACATTATTCCTGGTTATTTATATGCTCCTTTCAGGTATATAGTTCTCCTACAGAAAGAATGGGACCCTTGAGTGAGATCTGCTAACATAAGGTCTCAACTTTGAGTCTTCTCTCTGATCCATCTCTAGACCCTGAATAACACAATGTTCAGAAATCTCCTTTGTGAATAACTCTCAAAATGAAACCTTCTTTAAATCACATCTAAATAAGACGGCATTGTCAACGCTCAAAACTGCATATTATATACCAAGTCACAGGAACAAACAAAGGAATGTCAAATGTAATCCGATTTAACAACGAATGTCTACTTTTTCAAAACATTTTTTTTCTAAATGTGTCACAAGTTTCACCTTTCTTCATTTTTAACTTTTTATTTTCTGTGTTTGTGCCCCTTTCCTCATGTCTCTCTTCTCTTGCCCCTCCCACCCAGTTGCTTTCCTAATTGGTTGCACTCCTGCATCTCATTTGTTCTGGTGATTTCTTTCCCTTTATTTTGGCACTTGAGTTGGAGGGACTCGAGGTGGCCATGGCAGAGTATCAAGATACAGGTGTGCAAGCAATTAGGAGTGCAACAAGATGGGAGGGGCAAGAGCAGAGATATGAGAGAGGCACAAACACAGACAATAAAAATTCAAAAATTAAGAGTTGAAAGGTTAAACCGAGTACATGAGGAAAAACTATTAATAAAATCCTGCAGAAAAAACTGACTTCTTATATATATATATATATATATATATATATATATATATATGCCTCTCTTTATATATATCTCTCCTTATATATATATATATATATATATAACTATATATATAACTGACTTCTTATATATATATATCTTGTTATACACCTGAGTGAGCCATTTAGTTGGAGAAAGCTTGCACATAGTCACTGAATGGGATGTTGATTGAGTAGGAGTAGGGATATTCCCTAATAGCTCCTCCCAAAATACATTAATCAACCGTTACTTATACAATTGGTAAAAAAAAAAATTCTACCAAAATAATCTTTTATGGCAAAACTTAAAAGTTGCAATTCTAGAAAATCGAGTAATCAAAAAAGACACAAGTACATTGGACAACTGTAGATTTCTTAAAACACAATGAGTCCACAACATCTGGTGTGCTGTATGGTGTCACGGATCATTTAAATAAAAAAAGTGGGCCGCCATGGTATAGGGCCTTTTTGGAAGAATGGTCAAGAAATGCTACGAACACTCTGGACTACTGTAGAAATCTTTTGAACTGCCCATATTACATTGAACCATATAGGTTAGGAAAGAAGTGTTATTTAATTCTACAGCATATATTGGGGATGAGCTAATTATTTTAATGAAACTCTGTGTGTTTTCCAAAAGTTTGCTGTAATTTGAGATTTGTAGAAAAAGCAGTCACATTTGAAAATATAAATCAACTTCACAAGTGCCACGAGAACACTCTTCTCCAGTTCATTTATTAAGTTCAGTGATTTTCTTCTAGGTTTGACTGAAGACAATGTTAATGGCTTTAATCAGTATAAAGAATGAATCTCCCTCTGCATGTGCCGCTTTTTATGGTTTTGTAATTGGAACGATTGTAGCCAACCCATTGCTGTCTCCATTCATTATTGCTTTTTTTCTCCTTCATTTAACTCACATTACTCTCAGCACCGTGCTTCGAACACCACAGGAAGAGACGGATGCTCGCCGGGGACAGAAAAACATGCCCTGCCTCTTCAAATCCATCATCCTTCTCCTCCTCCTGTTTCCAAGGCAACCGCCCATTGAGATTGAATATATGGGGTCCTTGTAAACCGCTGTATAATGTATGGCCCGTTTTTAATCCTAGCTCTGCTTTATTGATCTTTTTAATGAATCTTAATTATAGTAATCTTTTAATTAAAGGGTACCCTGTTTACTAGACTACCCTTGAGCTATAAATTAAGAGAATTGTTTATCGCGAACCCACTTTGCTCCGTCCAAATAAAGTGGATCAGAATCCTTCTAGAACTGTTTCAATCAATACATTTTTCAAATACATCAATCACTCCTTTATGTGCTTTATTGGCTCTAGGGGGGTTAAATCAGGCATTGAAGGGTTAAAGTATTCAGAAAGCATAGAGCATTTTTCTTGAATCAGGCTAAAATTCAGAATCTTTATTCAGAAATCAGCTGTTTTTCAAGATTATCATGTTTGCCCCCAGGAATCGACTGAAGGGTGCTGCCTCTCAGGTCAAAGGTTGGAGACTAGACACAGGCCCTTCTAGATCATAAAGACCCTTATTTTTGGAGCAGAAATACAAAACCACTGATGTGTACAGGCTGCAGTGTCTATGCGTCTACACTGCACAACATTGCAGCCTCACTTCATTGTGTCCACTTGCAGTGTCTAGTTTTTGGATACTTTGGAACTTATCTTTGTATGTTTGAGACAGTAAAACTCACAGGTATTCATTGTTGACTGTCTGAAATAAATCTAGTGTGATGTTAATGTTTTGATTCAACTTGGGTTTCTAAGTCATCAGCTCGGAAAAAAAAATGAGGAAAAAGGCAGGAAAGTAAAACTTACTTTCATTGCTTTGACTTTTTACTGTTTCATATGTCAGTAATGTGGTACGTTATGCTGCATGTGTTTATGGTTAAATGCTTTTTTTGAATAACCGTTGTTATGATTGCAACCGCACTGTCAAGTCACCTTTATTGTCAATTTTGCAATATGTACTGGACATGCAGAAAATCGAAATTACATTTCTCTCTGACCCCAAAGTGCATACTTCTTCTTCTTCTCCTTTCGGCTGTTCCCAGTTTAGGGGTCGCCACAGCGAATCATCCTTTTCCACCTAACTCTGTCCTCAGTATCCTCTACTCTTGCACCAACTAACTTCATGTCCTCTTTCAGCACATCCATATATCTTGTCTTTGGTCTACCTCTTGACCTCTTGCCTGGCATCTCCATCTCCAGCACCAATATAACCACTATCCCTCCTCTGCACATGTCCAAACCATCTCAACCTGGCCTCTCTGACTTTGTCTCCAAAACAACCAACCTGAGCTATCCCTCTGATGTGCTCGTTCCTAATCTTGTCCATCCTCGTCACTCCTAAACTGAACCTCAACATCCTCATCTCTGCTACTTCCATCTCTACGGATCCCTAAGTGCACAAAATGTACAGTTAAGAATTTGAAATAAAATATACAACTGTACGTATAACGTATGTGAATCTGAGTATAAGATGTATAAATATGGATATTGTGCAAAAGAGCATTATTAAGGGTAGACACTGTACATATTAATTACACAGGAATATCAGAATTTTGTGCAAAAAGTGCATTACTGAGGTGAAGTGTGCAAAAAGAGCATAGCAGTAGTAAGGTGAGGCTAAGCGTAAGTGAGTAGAGTTGAATTATTAAAACATATATATGTGCGTGTGTTTTTACTTGTAGTATTTAACAGTTTTCGTATAATGTGTAATTGTTTTAACTCATTCATTTTCACCAATTCCCTTTCGGTGTCACAGGGGTCCACTATCTCCAGCTCACATCAGACGAGAGGTGAGGGTATACACCCAGGAGAGCACAGGGAGAACATGCAAACTCCTTTGACATCCCAAAATCAACTTGGGCAACTTAAGAAACAATGTTGAGACAAATAAAGCGCTGAAGTACAACCAGTTTCTGAGTTGAAACAAAGATAAACCTCAAGTTGAGTTGAAAGTGTGAACTTTCATATGCAAGTTTAAAGCACTTCAAATGTTTTACAGTGTACGGTCTTCATATTCATTCATTCATTCCCAACTAATGTGAAAGATAAAAGTGCACAGTGGGTGGATGAAGGACCCAAGTGTAATAACACACATCGGCAGAGCTAGGATTACGCCCAGAAGACGAGTTAGTTTAACACTTTAGGCACATTTAAATCCAAGCTAAAAACACATACAGTAAATTTAAATGTGATTTTAGTGACTGAGCACAAATGTCCGAACACTTCCTTCCTCATTTTAATCATCATGTTTTTTATGTGAATGAGATATAAACTGAATAAATTTTTCAAATGGCATTTTAACTTTATGTCCAGCTGCCTTTCTGGGCACGAGTTCTTTATGCTCTATTTCCCCTGTCTTAACTCTCTGTAAAGCACTTTGAATTACCAATGTGTATGAAATGTGCTATAGAAATAAACTGGCCTTACCTTAGTCTCCTGAAAACTGATTCTGTTCCAGATTTATTCAGGAACGACTTTGCAGTTGAGCATTTCTGTATTTCTTGGTTTCCTCACAATAGCTGAATCTGATTACAAGAAAATAATAGTGTTATAATATTATGTACAGCACAAATAATTATCACAAGGTACATAAATATGCTAGACACACATCAAAAATGAAGACAACACAAGATGAATGAAACTAACAACATATTTCAGTCATATTTCAGCTGATTGTTGGTTTGCAATAATGCACTGCTCTTGGCATATGGTTTCCACATTTCTGTTTTTGAATAAATTATTTGCCAGGCAAGAAATAACAATTAACAACGCATAAAACAATATGAACAATAGTTAACAGCGCTTCATTCTAAAGTTCCTGTAAATCTGGCATCATATAATCATAGAAAATATTTCTGTATATAAGCACTAGAGACGGATGCTTGGTTATTCCCGATTGGTTCAGTAGCAGTTATGCTAAACTGATAATGTTTGCTCATATTTTTATAGCATTTGTGAAAAATGTTGTATCCCTTTTTCATTTTTCTGTCTTTCATTGAATCGTTTTATCCGCCCACTGAGTTGAATCATGATGTCACTACCAAGCTAAACAGGGTTAGGCTTAGGACTAGGGAGTACAACCAATGGCAAGATGGCAAGGCTGCAAGTTCAGCGGGTGGGGCTCCACGTACAGTGGGTTTGGCTAACCCGGGGAAATGGGGAAAAGGTGCAGTTGTACAATTGACTGCTCGAACCGATTTTCAAACTCTACAAGCTGCTGAAAACCAAAGAAAGAAGAAGCAAATAGATTGCTGCAATTTAAAATGTTCAAATTCGTTAATCAAAAATTTAATGTTTGGTGTATTCATGTTGTGTGCAATTTACTTAAAAATACAATCTTTAGTTGTAGCTTAAGCCGTCTCCATGGTGGTTGGATGGTCTAAATACATTTTACAATATTTAGAATTAAATGTTATTTAGCGTATTATTCTGTGATATTTCAGTGGGGGGGGGGGGGGTCCGTTTTAATTGTCCAAAAACAACCAAGATGTCCAGAGACACTTCGTCAATTTAATTCCTCTGACAAATCCAACTCAATACTACGGCCAAGCATTGAGGCGTTTGTACGTCTGAGTGGAAATGCTAGCGGTAGCAAGCTAGTCATTTCAGTTGCTTGGTTTTTTTTTAAGTTTTGAAACGATTTGTAAAAATATAAAAAGTATTTTTCACTACTCCCTGATTAAATCTGATTTCAGAAAGAAGGAAGATAATTTAGCTCTAAATATGTACATGTTGTTAACGTGTTATTAGTTTTGCCATATAACAAATGCATTATGGGTTTTTCCCCCCCAGCGTGACGTAGCATTAAAATCAGGAAAATATTAATGTCAGGAAATCCACATTTGGCCAAATGTAAGTTGTTGATCACATTTAAGTAAAATTATTTTTAGATGCATGTGTAATCGTCAAAATAACCCATAATTCTGCACTTTTCATTATTAAAAATAGTCATTTTCGTGGTTGTTTTGCCACTCAGTCTCAGTGATGGGTGTGGCCCATACTGCAACACCTCTATTGGAGATACAATACATTTGAACAGAAGAATAATAGTCAGGTGTTCTGAATTTGAGGTTAAATGTGCCCCTATGATGGACTGGCAACCTCTCCAGGGTGCAAGTTATCCCATCTTATGCAATAACAGAACCCAGAGACCCTAAACAGTATTAAAGCGGGAACAGTAAATGGATGGATCCTCTTTGTATCACACATTTAATTATCATCAAGCCTTTCTTAATGACAGGCGATTTTCATCATAACCAAGCTCTCAAGTCTCTTTTCTAATCCTTTACTGCTCCCGGATGAGGAAGTCAGGGATGTTTCTTTGTCTTGGATAATAACTGAATGACACACGCAGATAAATGAGGGCACACAGGCAGGATCCATTAGTTTTAGTCCCCTGTGCATGTGTGGTTAGCCTTTGATGAATTACACTTGTCCAGGCAGCAGGGTCATCACAAAGAGCAAATATGCGGTGTACTATCGCCCTCTTCTGGATTAATTGAGAATATTATGCTGCCAACTGTTTAACTCTTGTTATAGTTTCAAAGGAAATCGTGTATTGATTTACTCACCATTGAGTTTTGAAGACGACCGAGTTACCAGTTGAACACAAAATAACTGCCATAACGACTTTTTCCAGAGTTGAGCTCGGGCTGGCAGGTGAGGCCCTTTTCGACATAAAATACAACATAAGGATTATAAAAAATGTAAAAAAATATATATATATATATTTTTTACTGTTTTACATTAACGTTTAGATAACATATAAAGTGCTAACCGACAGAATTCCAAACAAACGTCCGCACGTGTACTAAATGAGTACGCTTCACATATGTTTACGTCCCGCTTTCACGTTTAAAATTGACGCATGATGACGCACACTGACGTAATTGACGCAATCGTAAAAGCCAGAATACGTGAAAAAAACATACAAATGTCATTTTTAAAATTTTAAATAGATTATATGTTTTATAAATAATATTATAATAAAAAATACTAATTATAATAACAATTATTAATACTGAAATGTTAATTTCTCAAAGCTCACCGTTTGTTTTCTCGCAAAACAGATGCCAAAAGAATCTTGAAGCGTGCCAAGGAATGATTGCTGTGTTTGAATTTGCTCCATGATGTTTATTTATTCATTCTTTTTATTTTTCATATCAATTGTATTTTGTTTGTGTGTTTACTTGTGTCACATTCGCATTTTTGTACCTTTTTGTCAGTATTTGTTGTGGATGTCATTTGCCTTCAAATGTTTTGTTGGTGCACAAACATCATTATCAACCTTTCCTTGGTAGATTTTAAGCCTCCTATACAGCTGTTTCTCTTTCAGTTCATAGCTGGGTTTCATATTACATGTGAAATTAATTGTCACTAACAGCTGTTTGGTATAATTGTTGGTTTACATATAACTGATGCTGGTAGTGCTGAGAATTTTCTTGTATAGACTCACTTTGCCTTTTGGAAATGAAACAACATTATTTGTATTTCTGAAAGCATTCTTTCATACCCCGTCTTTTTACCCCAGTAAAATTACACAGCTTCGAAATGAACACCATTTTTAAATCTGACAAAAGGGGTCATGAAAATTCAAAGTGCTTGAATGTTTTTTTTTTCTAGACCTGCAAAAGTTGGTAGCAATGCAGACTCCCAGTAAGTAGTTTACTGGTTCGAGTCCAGCCAGTAGCTTTCCTGAGTGTATGTTTGCCAGGGTTTTCTCCAGGTTTTCAGGGTTACCCCAAAAAACCTTCAGGTTAATTGGTTATTCTAAATTCCCCAAGGAGTGAATGTAGCTCTGCGCTGAATTGGCGACCTGTTCTGTATCCCACGTCTCACCCAGTTGGGCAGGGCTGGACTGGGTACAAAAAAGGCTGGATTTTTTGCTCAAAGCCGCCCACCTTGATTGTTTACTTGATGTGCTTTGTGAACTACAAGTAAACTACAGTCTCCTCCTGTGTTCTAACAAATTTTCTGCTCTCTATATTTTCCTTTGTTCCTGCACACTTCATTTTCTACATATTTATCCCTTGCATATTTATTTTTTTCTATGTACACTTGGTTTTCATTTGCACACTTAGTATTGCACACATTTTTTCTTGGCACCTGCACTTTTGCATAAATCATTTTTCTGCCCTCTGTAGTTTAAGGTTATTAAGCACACGATGCTTCATCATCACTTAATTATCATTTTTATTCATAAATGTAAACACCCACTCTTAGAAGTAATTTGTAATTTACAAAAATCACAATAATAAATTGTAAAATTTCAACTTAACATTTCTAAAGTTTTGGTTTAGCTCCTTGCTTTGTTGTTGCATTGGAATACTCCCCTGTGCCTCAAAAAAACTCCTTGTATGTGTTTCAATTAGGCTGATTCTGGATTTTCGGCACTTTTAAGCAAAAATGTTATTTGCAAAATATATGTATAAAAAGTTAAACACGAAATGTGAAATTATTTGTGCGATTAAATAAACCAATGTGCTGTTCATAGTACATAGCTGTCTGTAAACAAAACCTGCAATGAACAAATGAAGAAGAGAGGGAGAGAGAGTTTCTCAAAAAAGTTTATTGTGCCTCATATTGTTTATATGGCTTTTTATATAACAGAATTTTTTTAACCACAAACAAAGGACTGACAATACATTAGCCGAGTTGAAAGAAGAAGAAGAAAAATATGAGAAGGAGTTAAAGTAATCTCAACATTCTGCTCGCTATCCGTGTGGCTGTTGCACGAATCTGAAGGAGAAGAGGTCAGTAAGACAGCTCACACGCTCTCTGACAGCACCACTGCGATGACATTCAGTTAACAATGAACTACACTACAGCTTATTGAGTGCAGCCATCCTCACACACATGCACACACGCACACACGCGCACACACACACAGCTGAGTTCTGGTCATATTGCTTCGACTGACACTGATATCTTTCAATGTTCAGTGGCACCAACCACCAAATTGCATACTGTGTGTTTTTGGCAATTAAACAGATTAAAATATTAGATAAAATTAGAGGAAAACCCACCAATTCTAGTTGTACGAAGAAGAACGTTTGCACTGTGTAAGATCCGCAGATTGATTTCATGCTGACCTAACTGGATTTCTACACATAAATATTGCCTTTTCCGTAGACAGCAAGCGTTTGGTCCTCACAGAGATGCCCTGAGTCTCAATTCCATGTTTTTGTTTTTTTTTTGTTTTCTTTTAAATCGCACTAATTCCGATTATTGTTAGCATGCTTTTCAAGTGTTGCTACAGGTACGCAATCCGAGATTCAGAAATCAGCAGATGCATGACTAAACCGGACAAATCCCAAGATGATTCATGCACCAATGGGCTCGCTGCGTTTTAATTAGACTGGAGTGCTGCATAACTGCTGGATGAGTGCTCTGAATGAACCCGGTCCAGCATGACATCATGTGCATGATGCAGAGACTCGAAGGTAAAGGACATGAGGGTGTTTGTGTTTGGAGCTGGGCTCCATGAACCCTACAAGCTGCAAACTTTGGCACAGACACACCATTCGATTGGCAGCGAATCAAAAGCGATACATAAAAGCATTCCCCTAAAAAAACAGGATCACTCGACAAGACGCCCGGCAACCGAACTGATTATCAATGACATCTACGCTGAGCCAAAGTGCCCAAGAACCCAGCCAGGCAGCCGGGTGAAGACTCAGCAGAGGTCTGCCAGTTAGAGCGGTCCGATTATCTTCCTGTACGTCTGCCTGCGAAAGCTATTCAAACGAAATATAACTAAGAAAATAGAATACAGGACAAAAATATATAAAGGTATATATAGATATGCATGGGCGTATTCGTGAGCAAACTATCCCAAGGCCGAAAGAGTCAAATTGATATTCGAAAGCATTAACAACAAGAGAAAAAAAGAATTAGCATTTTCAGATTTCATCCTGTGTGTGTTTTTTTTTCTTCCTTTGAATCCGTCAGTTGTTAAAAGTCCATTTGGCTTCTCCTTTTCAAAGCAAACAAACAAGTTTTATAAAAGCGGCAGTTATTTAGTCTGAAAAGCCAGTTGTTTTGTCTTTCGCCTTCCCTCTCGTTCTGCGGGAGAGGTCCTGAGAAGAGTTTTTTTTTTTTACGTGAGTTTCCTCACCGATGTCTCTCATCGTTGACCGAGTGGCCTGAGTTGGGGCTGTCTGTACAGGTAAGGCTTTCTCACTGAGCTCGTCCCCCGTGGCTCTTCCTGGAGGCATCTGCACTTGGTTCCTGGCCGCCCCAGGCCTCTCCATCGCTGTCTGTTCCCCTCTCCTCTTCGCCGTCGTCATCATCATCATCTTCTTCTTCCGGTGAAGGCTCACTGCCGTTCTCAGTGCCCCAGCTGTCATCTTCATCATCCTGCTCTTTCTTCATAGTCAGCAGGCCGGGTGGTGGAGGTGGAGGAGGTGGAGCCTCAGGCTCTGATTTCTTCTCTGAGGGTTCGGTTTGATCCTCGAAGGCCTCTGGGTTTTCCAGCATCTCCCGGATGAGAGGAGGCATGGGTCCCGGGATCTCCATTTTCAGAGTTATGGCCCTCTCTGCTCCTGTTGGACACAAACAGCTCATTTAATTAAACACTGGCCACATCATTAGGTACACCTGCTTGTTTTCTAATTAACCAATCACCAAAGATTGATGTGGTGACTTGAGCGTCAGATTGGACAGTGTGGTATTTATTTACTTTTTGATATGGATCTAAAATCTTATACTTTGTAAGAGACAACAAAATAATTCTTTAGTAATCGTCGCATCAAATCTGTTAGAATCAATAAGACTAGAGCTAAGCTCAGCACGTAATTTCGACTGGGGTTAAGTTGAACAACGCCTCGGCATTCTATAGAATACTGGGATTTCACACTTTACTGGAAACCTATACATTTATGCATGGTCTGTCTGAATACTTGATTCTGATTGGCTGGTATAGTTGATTAAATTTGTATAACCACACAGGTCGCTCCAGTCCACCGTTGTTGGTAACCATTAGGGGTATGGCGGTCCACAAAACTCACTGGTGTCATGGTTCCTGAAGGTACATGAAGGTTTCCCTAGCAACTTAAAAGTATTGCATTTGTCTTGCTTTGACACTGAACAATGATGGAGGTAAATCGTCAGCGGTTACTACTTCAAGCAAATGAAACTAAACCAAAATAGTTGTTTAAGAAATAAAGTGTTTAGGCATAATGAAAAAATATTTTTAATCAAACTTGGCACATTTTACGCAATTTGCACTTTTATCCCCTCTCTCTCTTGTTCTTTCCCATTTCTCATCCTCCCCACTTTAATTCCTCTCTCTCTAGGGTTAACCATTATTTGAAAAAAAAAGAAAGCATTTGCCAACAAAACTAACTAATTAAAATAAATATTAAAGCAAATATATTTGAAGTGTTTGTTTCTAAAAAATTTTTACAAAACTTCCATTGGACCAATCAATGGAGCACTTTTCGATCACATGACCATCAAATTGCCTGATTTATGTGTTTTGCCTTTTATTTATTTTTCAATGTAAAATGAACATTTTGAGTTTGTGTCGTGAGTGAGGGGGGAGCAAAAGCCATCCAAAGAAACCAACGAGAAGTTAAAACAGACAAGAAATTCAGGTGCTGGAAACATTCCAGTGATCTCCTGCTGCTCCCCAAAGGGAAAAGTTTTTGTTATATTGCTTCAAATCGAATAACAAACATCAATTAATTAGTTGCAACCTTAAAGAGACCTGGGGTTCAAAATAGTTGATGATGTGCAAGTTGGTAGCTTGCCATAAGTATAAATCACTTTTTCTGGTAATTTATTGGTACATTTTTGTTATATGTTATGTTATATTATCAGTGTTATATTGGCAAAAGACATTTTAGAGGAAAACAATTTCAACATTTTGTTGAGAAATTACAGTATTCTAGAGAAATAAATTCATCTATTTATTTCTTGAAAAAAAAATCTTTTTCTCCAAAAATGTTTCTCCATTTTTTATTTTCATTTTGGAACCAAACTCGTACTTTTTAATTGACATTCCAAGCCTTCCGATTTTCCAGATAAAGGTGAAGGTGTTTTTTTGATGATATATTTTGACTGAGAAACTGACCCTTGGTGCTGATGCCACGCAGGTCTGTGATCTTCATCAGCATGCGAGGGAACATGTGGGGTTTGTTGGGTCGTCTGCGCCGGGCGTAAATCTTCAGAGCTTCCAGTAGGGGCTCCTGAAGACGGTCTACACGTTCCGGCTCCTCCAGATCCATTCGATCTACAACAAAAAGAAGCAGAGCTGAATTGAACCAAATCAAGAGGTGGGCATATCACATACTCGCTGATGCTTCAACTAGATGGCAGCAGCACCGCAGCAAACTGCATCATGTAATACCTCCACAGATGAGACAGATGGCGCTAAGGAGGCCAGTCTCTGTATCATCCATCTCAAGAGGCAGCAACTGGCCAGCGAAGGAGAACACCAGGTCAGTGAGGGGGCCGAAGCCGGCATTGTGCATCTGAGTGCGGTTCAGGGTCAGTCCGTCTGAGAAGGTCATCGTGTCCTGCTCCGGTGTGTAGCGTGTGCAGATTCGAAGCATCTGCAGGAAACAGAGGATTGAGAAACTTTGATTTATGATTGTTTTTGTGATTTCAGATTCAGACACTGAAGCATGAGAAACAGCAACACAGGAATCTCTTTTAATATGGAGGATGAAAATTATTTAATAAAGCTTGGCCTTCGGAGGACCAGAACTGAACTAATTACAAATAAATAAATATGTTAATAAATAAATACCGTAAATGAATAAATTCATAAAAGTATGCTTAAACAAATAAATGTAAAAATAAATGCAAAATTAATTAAATTTGTTAATGTGTGTTTTCATTTAAGCATATATTTATGTATTTTTTTATTGCATAAAAAATATTATTAAATTATATATTAAATATTTTACGGTTATACTTTTACAGTTATATACATTATTAGCAAGCAAACACAGAAAAGAGTAAACAATAAATATATATATATACACACATAGTGAAAATTACCAAAAACATTAGTAATTCAAAACGTGAATTACATTTATTTGTTAATTGTTTTATTTAATCATTTATTTGATTGTAAACCTATTATTTTATGTGTTTATTATTGCATGTTTTTATTTAAGCATACATTTATGTATTATTTTATTGCATTATATTTTTATTTATTTAACTATTTAATTTTACAGTTTAGTATTTATTTCATACATAATTAGCAGCAAACTCAGTAAAGAGTAAATAAGAAGTAGGCAAATAAAGATTAATTACATTATTTTCCTTTTACTTCAAATAGTTATTTAAACATATTTTAATTTGTTGATTTTTTTATTTCATTATTTACTGTCATAATTATAAGATTTATTAATGAATTTATTCATTAATAAAATCTCTTTTTGTTTATGAATGAATCGATTTGTTTATTATTTCATATAATTAGTTATATATTAATATTTGATATTCATCACAAATATTTTAGAAATGTTAATGCCTCCATATATCTAAAACGCATTTTAGTTATTTAATTTTAGTTTTCATTATATTTCTCCAATGAACTTTTTTAAAGGTTTTATGTATTTTTTATTTTCTGTAATAAACACAATGTGCATTAACTCTAAAACATTGGAATAAATTGCATTAATACGCAAACTCTGGTCATTTTTGAGCTGCAATGCTATCAATGATCCATTCTAAACTAATGCTTTTATTGATTGTTGTTGGCAAAATAATGGAAACTAGTTATTAGAAGTTTCTGATTGGCTGATACATAACACATACATACAGTGGCACAAACTTTACAATGTGTCATGTTTTTCTTCTAAACCTCACTCTTGTGGACACGATTGAAATTCCTGGGTACGTATGGACATGAGTCTAAGTAGAAGTTCTAGCCAAGATTCCCAATAACCTTAGGTGCTAAAATCTTCCCTCAGGAAACAAGTATAGTAAGAGGATTGCCCTAGATGTAAAAAAAAAGGTAGTTTCACACATCAAAGCATGAGTTTTATGATGAGAGATGCACATACTAGAATGTCCAAGCAGGCTGATTTAAGGAGGGTGATCTGATCTGCAATGGTGAGGGTGGTGAAGCCTGGAAGGCGTTTGGCGAATTCCACGATTTTAATGATGCACTTGGTGGAAAGCTCACTGAACTTGTCCCACAGGCCCAGGTCTAGTTGAACCCGGTGGTCTGAGCTTGAGTTCTGATGGAGAGAAAAAGGAACATAAGCATCTGACAGGTCCGAAAACAAATAAATCACATCACTCCAAACCCTCATGACTCATTTATCCCGTTAACACGAGACACTTTTATAGAAAAGTACAAAAAGTTTTGGAGAAAAGTGCTGTTTGGAACTTCAAGTCAAGACGTGCCATTCAGCACATAAGTTATTCGGACGTTTATGGCTCTTTTTGTCATTTTTGGCACTTGACGGTGGCAGTGCTCATTTACTTTCATTACACAGAAAAGAGCGTCCAGCAGGAAATTCTCCAGAAAGAACAGCGCAGAAATAAAAATGTCCTACAGGCTTGGAACACCATGAGGTTAAGTAAATGGCCGTATTTATCTTTGGGGTGCACTGTTCCTTTAAATGATGTTTTCAATAATGGAACATGTTTATCACACTGCATCTGACACGCTCGGTTTACAGTGCTATAAATAAATTTCACATTCCAGCGCTGACAGATTCGTTCATTTGCAGAAAGCACTCACTGTGGTGTATTTTCCCAGCTGGCAGAGCGAAGGGAAGGTCTCTTGATGTGCTTTGCTCACTTTGTTGACCAGCTCCTCCAGCTCCCCGCTCAGCTCGTAGCTCTCAGGCGGAACGACCTCATCCTTCACGTCTTTCTTCTTCTTATTTCGATCGTTGCGCACCGCTGAAAGTCACAAAGAGAGGCTCCTTAACGCTCCTACAGCGACTCAGGGTCATTCGCAAATTGCCAAACTATGACCTCAGTAGTTCAATGTGTGACTGAGTAACACTCCATCAAACGATGCTCCAGAAAAGTGGATGCATACGGCAACGTGTAAAACTGCTTTGCAGTCCCTAACACCTAGAAACACCTTTTGGTTAATAAATTACAGTTACAAAGAGCTCATATGAAAAGCTAAACCCCTCCCAAATTATGTTTAATTCACTGAAATAAATTACTTTCAAAAATCAAAACGGAAAAGCTCAAATTTTGGAAAGACAAATATTTTGTCGCCTGCACAGAAATTTACAGCAAATACAAAAATATCTCAGAGATTTGGTGCTGCGAGATCCACATTCATTATCTTCTATGACTTCCTTGAGCTCAAAGGACTTGATGCACGCGGTTTGGCAAAGATGAATCAGGAATAGCAAAGAAAGCAGTCTTGCGTGCCTCTCAGAGTTCATCAATATTCTTTGGTTGTGTCCTCCACAGTTCCTCTTTCAACTTACCTCCAGCCTAGTTTTAGACAACCCTTACAAGCAATATTTTAACAACTGAAGAAGTGCTAAAAGTGCACTAAAGCACAAAACATATTCTCTTCAAAATTTCCCAGCATAATTTTGAACAAACAGACGCTTGCAGGCTCTAGCTTTCAAAATTGTAATTGTAAAAAAATGGCTTTCAAGTTCATTTTGGCTGTTTTGCATGGCGGATGCACCAGCACAGCAGGATCCCACACGTCTGTTTCCCAAGCACCACTAGACTAATCAGGGTGAAGACACCCCGGAGCACTACCCGGAATCCCACACTCACCTAACCTGCTCACCACCACCGACAGAGCTCTAAGACACTCTTTTAACTATTTATTGTCGCCATGTTTTTAAAAAACACTCTTTTAGTCTCTTTTATTCATAGATACCTACAGTATCTGCTGTCACTGCACAAAGTTGCAAGTGTTTTGGGACAAATTCATGTTCTACGATGTCAGAAGAACCCCCAGTCTGTGTTTCTATATTTGGATATAACTTTTTGTATTGTTATTTTTATGCATTATAAGCCTTTTTTCTGTTCTTGATTTACAGGGATTTAAAAAAAAATGTATGCAAACTCACTGTGTATATAAAAAAATAGTTTTTTTAACAACCATCCATCCATTGATGCATATTACACGACGATTACACAGTCATGCATGGAAGACTATATAGTATGAAACTTGAGGCATGTTTTTGCTAAGCAAACACCACTAAAAGATGCTAGGAATGTCAGAAAAGTTGATTGTCAAAATTTGTTGCACACTTACAGAGTTGCTAAGTATGTAAATGAGCTCAAATGCAACTTTGAAAAGAGTTTACCAGACCACTGTAGGATAGCCAGTCCCTAAATATAATCACTAATCCTTGGCTAGCGACCTCAGATCGGACACCGTGGGTGTTTTGGTGAGTTTGACCCATGGGAGAGAATCCCTGCCAACCCTACCACCCCGTTCTCTCACCCCCCTCCCATTCTTTCCTTCCTCTCAGGATATCCAGTAATAGCTAAAGCACAATGTGATCCTGGTCCCTACACACATCCCATACATATAAACGCACACATACACGTCCCAGTGGACACATAGAGCGCCGATGTGCCACTCTGCCGGTGACATCATCACCGTGACCCTGGCAAGTGAACAAACACTTGCCCCAGACTCGCACTTTCAACCTCGGGCTATTGTCTTTGTTACGACACAAATCTGTTAGTGCCGAGTCATAAAGAGACTAGAGGAAGGGCTACCAAAGAAATCACACCTAACGCTGAACGATTGATGTGGTTGCACTACACACAACAAACCCAGTTGTGCACAGTCAAATTGTGCTTTAACGTCCGTGCTAACAAGCCCTTTTATTTGCATTTGAACTTCTAAGTGTTTGTCGAGTCTTAAAAGTGACTTAGATCTTTAAACGCTTGTTTCCTGCACAGGATGGAAGCAAACTTTGTTGTAGAATCTCACAGGAGTGTCATAGCACTGATTACCTTACGATGGAAACCGTTGGAGAGTGTTTGGCATCTCTAAATTTGTCCAGGTTGAATGTATGTCTCACACGTTCTTTCCTACACCAGAGTGTACCCGTCTGTCTCCAGCCCTGTCTCTATATGTCTGTCTGTGTATGTGGGTCTTGGCTGAAGGCCACGGAGCCGGATTGCCTGGCAGAGACGAGGACCCTCACCTTCCTTAGACATGCCAACCTCGAAGCACTTCTGCAGCCGGCAGTACTGGCAACGGTTGCGTGTGACCTTGTTGATCTGGCAGTTCTTGTCACGGTGGCAGGTGTACACCATGTTCTTCTGGATACTGCGGCGGAAGAAACCCTACAACAGATTTCCAGGAGAGAGTGAGCAGAAGAGTAGGTCAAGCATCACCCCCCTCCGACACAAGCTGTTGCTTTATTACTCAGTGATGCTAATCCAGAACTTTGCTCCGCTAATTATCTAATTTCATTTTTGTAGATTGGTGGATTGACAAACTTGATAAAATTCCCAAGATGTGAGACATTACAGGCGTTAAGACTCTTGTAGTCCTCGATACGACTCAACTGATAACTTGCCTTTCATTCACTTTGACGTACGTCTAATGATGGGAACACAAATACTATGGCAACACGTCTGTGCAGCCATTCTACTCCAACCAATTGCAGCAAGCCAATAAAAGATCTTTCATTGTGCAGAGAAGATGAGCATCTGCACATGATCCACAACTGAACTCCGCCATTCTTTTAACACATCACCTCGAGGGAGATACACTACCGTTCAAAAGTTTGGGGTCACTTAGACATTTCCTTATTTTTAAAGGAAAAACATTTTTTTTCAATGAATATAACTTTAAACTAATCAGAAATAAACTCTATACGATGTAGTAAATGACTATTTTAGCTGGAAATATCTGTTTTTTGGTGCAATATCTACATCGGTGAATAGAGGCCCAATTTTGTAGCAGAAGCTAAAAGATGATTAGAAAACCCTTGAGCTTCATGTTAGCGCTGCTGAAAAGAGTTTAGCAGCTAAGAGAAGCAATAAAAAAATGACCTTCCGTTGAGCAGGTGGAGTATCTGGAGCATCACATTTGTGGGGTCGATAAAATGCTCAAAATGGTCAGAAAAAGAGGCAACTCCAGAATGCTGGCCTTTTAGGTAGACTGGCAAAGAAAAAGCCATATATGAGACTGGCAGATTCCAAAAAGTTTTCTGGACACATGAATCGAAGTTTGAGGAGTTTGGATCACACAGAAGAACATTTGTGAGACGCAGAACATGCCGGATGCCATCTGTCAAGCAAGGTGGGGGTAACGTGATGGTCTGGGGTTGCTTTGGTGCTGGTTAGGTTGGTGATTTGTTCAAGGTAAAAGGGATTTTGAATAAGGAAGACATGCCATTCCCTGTGGGCTGCGCTTGATTGAAGACAATTTCATCCTGCAACGGGACAATGACCCAAACCCCATTGAGCTGTTGTGGGAGCAGCTAATCCAGCATGTGGGAGGAGCTTCTAGAAGCGTGAGGTGAAATTTCTCCAGATTACTTAAAAAAAATTAACTGCTAGAAGCCAAAGGTCTGCAGTGCTGTAATTGTTGCAAATGGAGGTTTCTTTGACGAAAGCAAAGTTCGAAGGGAAAAATAAACATTTTTCGAACCTTGTCAATGTCTCAACTATATTTTCTATTCATTGTACAACTCATGTGATAAATAAAAGTGTGACTTTTCTTGGAAAACGAAAAAATGTCTAGGTGACCCCAAACTTTCTGAACAGTTGTGTATGCCTGTGCTCCATTCTTGAGGGAAGGAGGCGTTGTGCAAGTAACCTAGACATTTTTGTTTAGTTCATTTTCTGGATCTGGCTAATATTATTCATTCATTTTCCAACCTGTTTATTTCCTTTCGCAGTCACAGGGGCCTATCTCCAGTGCACATCGTGCGAGAGGCAGGGGTACACCCTCTCACAATTATCATATTATCCACTTTTAAGAGTACACTTCAAATTTTACTGCACAAACCTCCCAATTCTAACATAGAATGCAAATCCTAAAATGCACGGTTCCAAATTATTATGCACAAAAGAACTGAACATTTGTTTGCAACACATTTACTGAGGGAGTCCCAGGGACATCAAGGTGTAGAGTACTTTAGAGTCTGACAACCATCCATTTGGCCCCGGCTAACCAATGCTCACGAGCAGAAACACAGCTTGAATGGCCAGAAAAAGATGTGAAGGGTAATTTTCAAACAGTTCTGCTCACTGTTGAATGCCGTTAAACTCTGGATGGTCCAGGAGGAAGGAGTAGTGGATGGCTGGTGGACAGCCACACTGTTCCAAGAAGGCTGCAAAGGCGGCAAGTCATATTATTGGCCAGAATCATGACATTTATTTGTTGTTTATTGGTGTATTTTGGGTTAATTTTAACAAATAAAATGGTTTATATTAATATATTGAATGTATTGAATTTCGTAGGGAAACAGGGCGTGGATTTATAGCATTTTGTGCACAATTAGTAATGTTTTAAATCAAAATAGAGGTTTTCCTGAACCAAATGCTTCTCCGATCCCTCTTTCCCAGTCACCTCCTGCATGTTTTCCTGCTCTACAGGTTCCTCAATCCATCTCAGTTTCAGTGTCGACAGGAATAAAAATACTTTTTAACACGCGCAAGTAAACCTCAGCACTTCTCTCATTTTTGTGAAACATCTAGACAAAGTGTGTAACAGACGGATGAAGACATCAGATTGGTTTGGCCATAGGCGTCAGGAGTCCTGCTGTTTACCTTGCAGCCCTCGCAAGAACTGACACCATAGTGGTACCCAGAAGACTTGTCCTGGCAGACGAAGCAAGGCTTGTACACCCGCGGTGGAGGTGGTGGAGAGGGGGAGCTGGGCACCATCTCCTCTGAACTGGTGCTCTGAGTCTCCACCGCTGCAGAGAGAGAGAGAGAGAGAACACATCAGACACTTGAGCTAATCACATCACTTCACACTATTTACACAACACAGGAGGATTTAATGAGAGGGAGATATTAAACGCCACATGGAGAGAAGAAAAGATTCTCCCCTGAACCTTTTAGACCCTATCCGATTTCAAAGCCCCACCAGCGCTTTGAAAACCATCAGGATTGCTCACGAAACCTTTTTCACGATGCCCTCGAGCAGAAACCCACAAGACGCTAACCGTCATAATTGTACGTGAAGCATCTGCCAACTCGGTCCAAGTCAAGTTTAGTTAAAGATTTGTCTCCCATTAGCTCTGTCCCCACAGCCCACCCTATCCTTAGGGGGCCAGGATTTTAAGGGGATTAGCCTGCGATGATTGACACCAGAGAGAAAAGACAACACAAACAGTTTAACACCAGCAGACAGATAAGCGGAGCCGATAAGACAGGTATCTGTGTCACATTCAGCCTGGGGAATGACTCCTCCCTGTGTAGCATGAGGAACGTCTGGCTGAGGGTGCACAAGTATTTCCTGTTTTACTAAACTTACTTAAAGTCACTTAACTGATGCATCACACCGGATTGATTTATCAAACTAGAAGTCAGAGAATTCAGGAGCTCAGATGCTGCAAAGACTGTCACAGCATCTGATATAACTCTCTGGTCCTTCCTTCCTTCCTTCCTTCCTTCCTTCCTTCCTTCCTTCCTTCCTTCCTTCCTTCCTTCCTTCCTTCCTTCCTTCCTTCCTATGTCTTTACCCCATTCTCTTCTAAATTCCTGTCCTGTAAAAAAGAATACTACACGTGGGCGAGGTTACTATGTTTATGTACATAAATTAATTTTAAAAAATAGAACACTGTGTGCAAAAGTGAAAAAGACACTGCCAAACGAACTCATAACAGCAAATCAGGAGCCTTGTCTTTGAAAAACTATCTGAACAATCTTGAAACTTGAGAAATGATACCAGGCACAACACGAATAAATCTCATCTTCAACATCCTGAAAATCCGATTGACCTATCTCTGATTAATCAGAAACTATAGTCAACACGAAAGCAATATGGCGTTTGCTTGCAAACTGCCATCACCTAAACTCATAAAAAATGTGTCAATAAACATATTTTTATTACATCTTCTACATACGTCTTCTTCATATTTATTTCAATGAGTAAGTGGTAGGGCGGTGACCTAGCGCCCTCTACTGCCAGGCCAACACGGCTTTGGACGTTTGTACTAAGACAAGCAGATTTCATCTCTGTATGGGTTAGATAACATTATTTTAGTGATGATTGATAGATTCTAATTGAACATGTTGTTTTGAACGGAAACAAATTGTTATTTGTGATTATATGTATTCAAAAAGCCAGCACTTCTGTCAATTTTTGTAGAATCCTATTTGTATTGACTCCTCTGTATCTGCTGTATGCCCTTGCCAGTAATTTTGTATATATTTTACTTTATGTTTACATAAGGTATGTTTGATTCTCTTTGTATATTGCATAGTGTGAAAAACACTTACGCCTGTTACTAATATGCTTTCCATTTAACTCTTAGTAACACTAACAATAATATATTTTTATTTAGCAGGTGTTTTTTTATAAACACTTAAGGTCACCGTGCAGTCAGTAAATGGGTACAGTGTTAGTACAAGTTAGCAAGATGCTAACATGGTTAGCCATTGGTGTGTTGCTAGCATGAAAAGCACCTTACTGTAAGGTTGGTACTATAAGTTAGCATCTCATTAGTGTCTGTACCACATATTTAACATGTTAGCAGTTGTTAGCATGAAACTAGCATGTTTCTAAAATATTAGCAACAAACTAACGCTATACATCATTTGCATATTGTAAACGACTTAACAGTTGATGAACTGATATAAATATTGTTCTACCTAAAGTGCCAATATTAAAGTTTAATTGTGGATAACATTTCCATGTATTCAGTTTTAGTTTCATGCTAATTGCAGTCGCTATGCTTAAAAGCAGTAGCTTTTGTTCAAAGCTCTTTATCAACTTGACTTGACTTTTACCCTTGGTCAACCAAAATTCAAACCCCCAACCTTCACCCTTGCCACCATTTGACACATAAACCCCATTTTTCTCTTGTTTCTTGGCCCTAAATTCCTCAGCGCAGTCCTGCTAGGTTTTAATAGAGGCCTGTGCTCGTAAGCTGGGCCTATAAAGGTGCTCTCATGGCTGGACTGGAGGCCCCAGCCCGGCTGGCGGGGTCTTTATTAAGACTCAAACACCTCGGGCAGCCATTCACACCAGCAGCTGTAGCCCGAGCTAGTAAAAAAAGGCCCAATCATAAAAATAAAAAACAGGGAGGCTCTAAACTTCGAACTTTTATTGCCCCACCTTCTTCAACCACCTTCAATGGAAAGCCCAAACTTAACCTAGTACCCCTCCCTCTGGGTCCCACCACAGGGTTCAGCAAAACCCACCAGCTTGGCCTTTTACTAGAGTTTGGAGACTTCAAAAGAAGAAAAGGAGACATAAAAAGAGGAATTTGATAGAAAACAGAAAAAGGGACAAGGGTGGAGGGGGTGAACGATGAGAGGCAAATAGTCCCATTTAAGGTCGAGCTTGCATACAGTAGGGCCTTCTGTTCATGGCCATGGTTACAAACAAATCACTTATTCTTCCAATCGGAGGGAGAAATGCACAAGCTTTCAGAGTATGTGAGATATAAAAAGAGTAATTGAATCTGAACAAGCAAAGAGCATGACATTTGTTTTCAAACACCATAAAACGGCTTGCTTTATTTTGAGAACACTACAGGAATTCATTTTCATGCAGAGGCCCATCTGAACAAAAAGGTCCACTCAGATCTTCATCCCTCCCATAGTTATCTGCAGTAGTAACTTAGTAGCTTCACGTGATGTCGAAAATGTCAGGAAACTCTGCTCAAATCTTTATTGCTGAGGGTCACAAGTCAAACGAGTCGGACAGGATTGTGGTGATGCACTCATCTTAGGAATGGTACACGAAGACCCCAATGAAGCCAATCTCCTCAAGCTTCCGTAAATTGAGTAGTTCTAAAACCCCAGAACTTTTCCCATGACGAAAATGAGAGTTCCTCTGTGGAAAAAGGAGAACCTTATAGAAGTACAAGCATTCAATCAAGCGTGAATGGTACAGTAGCCACTCAGAAAGTACAAGTTTGCCAACTCAGCAACAGTGAAGCATGGTGGTGGCAGCATCATGCTATGGGGACGCTTTTTAGCAGCTCCAACACAGAGACAAATCAGGATTGAGGGAACGATGATCCTTGATAAAGCGCCCTTGAACTGCATGTTAGTCTTTCAGCTGTCTAATGACACCAAACACAAAGCCTGGATATCAATCAAATCACCTCTACAGTGAAGCATGGTGGTGGCAGCATTATGCTGTGGGGGGACAAACACTGTGACCAACCAAGGTTGAGGAAGAAATGATACAATACAGGTCAGTTTGGTATGGTTTTAACAGCTTTTTAACTGCATTCTTTACTACATCTTTGAATGGTTGGCGTGAAATTACAACACGCCCCCTGTGACGCGACAGTAAAACCTATGGAAAAACAAGCAGGCTGAACAGAACTGAACTGTGCCAAGCTGTACCGTGTCACGTAGTGGAAAAGTGCCAAAATGGCTTAATGAAAAGTCGCCGAATCTCCATGAGTGGAAAACACAGAACTTGAATCCTATGAACTGGCTGTGCACTGATGTTGCTCAGCCAAAATGAAGAAAAAGAGAAAAGAGAAATTCAGAGGATAATAATAAAGTATTGAGCAAGGGCTATGCAAATGCCATTTTGTTTTGTTTTTTTGTTTGTTTATTTTTACAAATTTGCAAAGATGTAATTAAAAAATGTTTTTCAGGTTGTCATTATAGCATAATGTGGGAAGATTTTTAAGGCAAAACATGTTCTTTGGCAAGAACAAAATGCATCATGTTTGTAGGAAGCTAGGGAAATCAACCTAAACAGTGAAGTATGGTGGTGGCAGCATCATGCTGTGGGGGAAGTTTTTAGCTGCACAAACACAGAGTATAATCGAGATTGAGGGAGAGATGATTGCAGCAGGCAGAACCTTGACAAAGTGGTTTCAGAGTGCCCTTGAATGTGGTGCCAGTTCATCTTTCAGCAGGACAATGACACTAAGAACAAATCCAGGATATCAAAATGGCTTAAGGAGAAGTCTGTGAATGTCCATGAGAGGAAAACCCAGACTTGAATCTTTTGAACTGGCTGATAATAACGCAGTGAGCAAGTGCTGTGCGGTAGTTATTTCTTATTCTAAAAAAATATAATGCAAAAATGTAAAAATAATAACAACATCCCTGTCGTGAAGCATGGTGGTGGCAGCATCATGCTGTGGGGGAAGTTTTTAGCTGCATAAACACAGACACTAATGACTAATGATACAAGATTTCAAATGAATGTCGTTGGGTGGAATAGCCAATAACTCAGAAAGGATCTGAAAATGGTTGTGAGTGTGAAAAATCCACTTTGAGTGGGAAGGCAAAGAGCAATGGGTTGAAAATAAACAGCGAGAGCTGTGCATTTGTCATTTCTTATTCTTCTTAAACACAATTCTTGTCACAGTCACTCTTCGAGGCAAAGATCCAAAGCACTTTATGGGTGCACTGTCCTTCAACTTGCAAATACTTAACGTTTAAAAACAAATTCATCATAGAAAACGATGAAAAAAACCCACCTGGCTTTAGTTTTAGCTTTTGCATAGGGTTTTAATTTACTTTGAAAAGACGTGTCTTTGTTTGCTTTGAGAAACCTGATGCATTTACATGTCCGAGGAGACAATGCCACACAGAGCAGATCACATTTAAGTTCAAATTCCTGTGTACACCCTAAACATGTGTGCTATCACAATACATGGCCTATGTGTTTTGCACACATTGAACTGCTATTGCACAGGAGGATCAATGCTCCGCCATGAACCTAGCATGAACTCGTTTGTTTATACGGCAATACTTGCAATCTGCTGCTAATGACAAGCGCCTGAAAAGCATTGCAAACTCCACGCGGTGTGAAGGAGCAGCTACTGATTGACACCGTCGGAGAAGTTGAGAGTTAAAAGAATAGATGGGGGATGAGAATCCGTCAGGATCACTCAACAACCTGAGACGGTTCCTGCCGTAAAAACCCCGGTCGCTTTCCCTCCCTCTAACACCTCTTCCCAAATATCAGTCAACACTTCTCCCAGGGTGCACAATGGGATGGCTTCTTGTGTCAGCCCTGGAGGCCCTCTCTGCGTCCCCTCCGCTAAGCTCTCCTCTGTTTGGGAAACAAAGCGCTCTGAAATGAGAGGCCTCCTTATCAGCTCTCCAGCCAGGGACTGGATTTGCATCACAATGCGCCAGGGTGAGGGCGGATGGCTGCTGATGGAGGGACAGGTAGAAGCCGACTGCGCTTATCAGTAGACGCTGTTCATTTCCTGCCTGAGATTGTGTTTCTGTCCCAAACTGGTCTCTCTGTGTATACTGTGCACACAAGTATTCCAGGTGGAGCGTCCCGAGCTAATCCAAGAGTCAAGCGAGACAGAGAGGCCCCGTGCTAGGAAGAGAACACACATGCATGCTGAAACAGTACACAAACAAACCCTGAGTCTATTCTGAGTCAAAATAGTGTTTCAAATCATAAAACAAAACCTTCCAAAAGTCACTGGATGGTTACTATTTCTGCTTTGCATTTAAAATACCATAAATAGACTCTCTAAAAGGTCAAATACAGCTAACACTGAACCGTTAAGCTCTCCTACATCCTTACAGACACATGGAGATGTTTCCCCTTTTGGAAGGCTGTATGTTTAATCATTAATAATATGTAATTTTTCACCACTAGGTGTCGCTTGGATTCAAAACAACAATGCAAGTTGATTTTCTTTGGTAACCAACCCAGGTCTATCATTACCAAAGCTGAGATTGATGTCATAAACAATTACTATGAGTAAAGTTATTTTTTTAAAGATATTTTCGTTGCCTTTTCCAAATTTATTTCCAAAGGCCATTATAAATATGCATCCCATTGGCAGGGGTTCAAAAAGTTTTACTCAGTGAGCTATATTTTTCACACAGTGGAAAGTTCTTATTCAATTTAGGAATGCAGCGAAATTTCGGCCGGCGAAATTTTTCGGCCGAAACGTAAGAAAGCGCTGAAAATAAAAGCTGAAATTGTCGCCACGCTTCTCCCATCCTCAAGTCTCTTTCGTGCTGTCATTACAAACACGGAGTATGTCGGCGGTTTGGAAGCACTTCAAAGTTGAGGACAGTAAAGGTTCAATATTTTTGCAATTATTTTCCTTCTGTTTGTGCTCTGTTGTTTGGTACAGTAATTAAAAATTAAAGTAAAAAAAAGCAGCTAGAATTTTTTTTGCACAGTTTTCTTACATAAAGAAATTTCATTTAGTTTTGTTATTGGTAAACAGCCTTATTTAGTTTACATATTAAGTTTACATATAGTTTACATAGCCCTAGTTTACATATTTTTATATTATATTGTTTACATATTTTTATTACATTTATATTCTGTCTTTTGCACCTTGACAATCAGTGTGGACAGCAAAGTAAGAATTTCATTGTACAGGGAAACTTGCTTTCCTCACTGTATATATGACAATAAACACTTTGAATCCTTGAATCCTTTGAATTACGGTTATTAATTATCAATACAAGTTTAATTGCTTGATTCATTTGTCATTTTTTTTAATACAAACAAAAAAAAAAATTTTAAACATGTTTTTTAATGAAGCCATTTTCGGTTTCGGAATTTCGGCCTAATGTATTTGGTGTTAAAACAGGGGACAATTATTCTATAGAAAAATGTACATTATAAAATCATCTGGAAGGCTCTATATGTTATCAGCCTGAATAATATAGTGAAATATGTAGCTTTTCACCACTAGGTGTAGCTTTTTTTCAATTTTCTTTTGAGTATCACATGCCACATCTTTAATAAAGCACTATTTTTGCACATCTGGGGTAGGCACTGATGTTTGGCACACTTTGCGTTGTGTGGGTTAGTGTTTTCTGTGTTATTTTACATTGATGTGCTATAATTCTCTTTTGAAAATAGACTAAATGCTAATTTCCTCAAAGTGTGTCCTGAGAGCCCAATGTAATACCTAGATTTACGTCCCTCCAACGTCTTACAATGAAATGAATCCCTTTTGAATCGAATCGCTTTAAAAACGAAGCAGTCTATAATAAAAGGATGTTGTAGTTTTTTTAATCGAATCGTAACCAGTTTATCTAGATGCAAATCGAATAGTTTATCTCTGAAAGATGTGCAACCCTGGTTCAGGTTACGGTCTTCTGCACACGGAGACCAATATATACTTGGTAATATCTCAAAGAAAAGGTTCTAGGGTGCTGTGACTCTTTAACCACTAATCAGTTGGTGTGTAACAACATATCGTGACACAATCGTGGAGCTGCTGGGAAATATCGTTGATTTGTATTTGCTTCGTGGAGTGATTCTAGTCCCTTCTGAAACTTCTTTAGCTTGTCTCCTCGTTTTATGTCATAGGAGACGGTTATCCTTTACTTACATTTTAAACGAGAAAAATTTAAAAATTAACTCTTATAATAAAAAAAATGACAATGTAAACACTATCACTGCCCCCTAGTGGATGGATGGTATTAGATGCTCTCACACAAACCCTAGACTTCTTAGCTTTGTGGTCTCGAAACTTTTTAAATTAAATTTTTTTCAATAGTTGGTTAAAATAATGTGATGCACACTGTATCATAGACAAAATATCGATGTATGTATGGCATCGTGAGCAGAGCGTACCGTTACGACTAATCAAATCTATCGACTTACGCTTTCAAGCAGGGCTTAATAATAACAACTTTAAAAGTGTTAACCTGCCACAAATCAAAGTTTTTCTTTTTTTTTTTTTAAAGCAATAGCATTTTTTTTCCTGTAAAACAAACTCTGTGAAATGTTTCCATTGACGTTTCCATGCATACATACCTAGTATAAACATTTCATTGTTGCAAAAAAGTTTTACATTTGTTTCCTGAAAAACTGAGTTTGGAAACACAATAAACAACTAGAGCAAACAAATCCGTCCAAACGACTAACAGGAAGTGAGCTGGGACCTATTTTGGTCCAGAATAAACCCCTAAAGCACAATAACTAGTGGCTGCTTTATGTGCTTTTAAGTGTTGCAACACAGTGTTTCGCCGAGCGGCGTATGACGCACTGGCTGCAGAACAGCTATTCTTTCACAACACAAGAGCAGATTTTGTGGACGTGACTATGGGTGTGATTGAATCTTCAGTGGAGCACTGTTCCCAAATCTAGTCTTGGCATGTGAGCATGTGTGTGCAGTTCTGCATGGGCGCTCGTCCAATGACTGTCTCTAAAGGCTCCCATTTGATTTGCAAATATAGTTCTCGGCGTCTCAATTCCTCTTAAGTATTTCAGTGTGCTGGGCGTGTGTTTGCGTGTCTCTCGCTTTGCATTTCTCTGAACAGATTCCTGCTTCCTTTCACTGAAACCTGCACGATTTCACTCGGCCTCATATTACAACGAGTCGGTGGACAGACTGCTTTGCTGAGTGCGGCAGACGGGCCACAGATTGGCCAGGATTTTTGGAGCAGTGTGATGGATGGAGTGACTGGTAAACCCCCCTCTCCTGAGGAGCAAGGACACCCAAACCTTCTCTGGCTGCCAGCTTCTGTGGCTCTGTCTCTGTCTGTGTGTCTGATTGCCCACGGCTTCCTGCCATCAGCCAGACCCTCCTCGCATGCTGTTGTCATTGTACCACCTCACATACTGCATAAGCTCATTTCCTTCCTCTTCACTGAATCACACTTTATTTCCGCTGGATGGGCTCTAGGTTTAATCTTACGCCAAGCTGTTTTTTGACAGATTGTCGCGTTTCAAATAGTTCAGAGTCCCACCTGAGCACGGTCAAATGATTTTTACTTACATTGTTATATATTTAACAATATTTGACTTTTCCAGCAATTCCCTACTTCATGAAGATACAATATGTAACTTTTTGACCACTAGGGGCCGCTTGGGTACAAAACAGCAAAACAAGCCCATGTTCTTTGGTGTATCACATGACATCTTTAATTACATCTTAAATTATTATATTTCATATACGACTGACCACACCTGTGCAAGAACATACCACTCACTGAGCAAAACTATTTGAACCCCCGGCACTAGAATGGGATAAATATTTATAATAGCTTTTGAAAATAAATTGGAAAAGGCAAGGAAAAAAACACGCACAAAAAAGTCATTATTTTACTCAAAGTAACCACTTAATTGTTTATGACATCAGTGACAGTTACCTAGCAACCCAAATCTCTGAAATCAATCTCAGCTTTGGTAATGATAGACCTGGGTGTGATTATGTTACTCACAGTAATTTCTGGCACTGTCTCCCCCATAACAACCGCACTGTTTAACGTACCAAATTAGCATATCTCAGCTTAGCAAAATAATAGAGACATGGGGGTTGGTTTATGTTACTCATATCGACATGCGGAACATTATATTATATCACTGACCCTTCCATAGCAACCAATTTGACCTATCTCTATCTCGGGTTTAGAAAATCACAGAGAGACGTGGGGGATAGTTTATTTTACTAATATTGACATTACAGCATTTAAAAAAATAGCTTTATTTTACAAGCCAACATAAAAATTTGTGTGGAAACTTTAGCCGACAGACTTTTAAAAAAAGGCGCAGAATAAACAACAAAAATATTTGTGAGTCACATGAAATCGCACTTTCACTAGTCAACACTTGTAACAAAACGTAAATACACCACTAATGATAGAGCTTAGCATCTATCTTCTTGAAATCGGACCTCAAGTTCCTCTTTTTGACATCGAAAAAAAATCCAAATAAAATAAAATTCCTTCTTTCTAAACCACTGCCGAAATCTCTGATAGTTCCTTTCAGTAAAGTTGCGTTTATTGATTGATTTCGACTCGTTTTTTCATTCAAGTGTGCTCATTAACATATTCAAATGTATGCAAATGACACATATGCCTTCTTGCATTCCGAAACTGTTAAAAACTGTTTTAATATCGGAATCGCCGGTTGAAAAATCGGTCAAACTCTACACAGGATCCCCAGACAAGTAACTATTTGGCAGATTTCCTGCCTTAAAACTCAAGAGCTCACCAAGAACCCTTCGTTGGAGAACAGGTACGCCTGTATTGTCTCTGTAGCAGCACAATGGAAGTGTTAAGTTCCAGAGCTGAGGGGTGTGCGGGTGCTTTCATTAAAGGTGATGAGCAGTAGCAGTTGCTGTCAACAGCTGTCGAAGAGCTCATTACCTGATCCCCCACTCTACTCCTCCATCACCCCCCCCCCCCCTTCTTCTCATGTGCTTCATCTCAGGCCTGCAAAAAAGGAGGAGTCCTTCCTGTTGCAGTGAGGCTGTTCTGAAAGGAAGCCCTGTGATAAAGCTGGGCTGGCATCCAAGAGATGCCTCGGAGGGGAAGACAGAGACGTACTTGCATTTACTCCAGACTGGACAAGACTGAAGGAATTTACACTCTCATGTCAGAAGCAGCACACAGGCATCAGTACATACATGAACACATGCACATGCGCATCATTCTCAGTCATGGGCTCCACCAGAAATGGCTCTTCTGTAGGTCGGAGTCATAGGTGATAAAAAGGGCAACACTCTGATGCCAGTGAGTTTTAAACGGCAACTATGTGCAATTTGTCAAAATTCGAGATGTTTTGTCAAGATACATTTACATGACGGTCTAAAGTGTTCCAAATCGGGCGACTTCATGCCATTCTCACAAAGTCAAGCGAAAATGTATGCGCAATCGGTGACACCGTCAATAATGAAGGGGAATCTGCTTTAGACCAAATATGGAATAATGAGACAGTGTGACCTAAATGCATCAGTGACAAGGTATTTTGCATTTCAAATTATTGCACTAGGGGAAATTGCTGAAAATACCAAATTTATAAAAAGCACTGATGGACAAATCTCCAGAGAAACATTCAAAAAAGTGATTGTATCCCAAAATTGGCATTTTCCATGTTTTTCGTGATTCTCTGGTGAAGAATCAGTTGGAGGAATATGCTTGAAATTATTAAGATTGAGATATATTAAAAAGAACACGGCTTTTGCATTTAAAACTTGGAGAGAGACAGGAAGTGAAGTAAAAGAAAAGGTGGGCAGGACTCAAACCCACTGTATCACTAGAGCTGGACTCTTAGCACTCTCACTTTTTCAGATTAAAAATCTTTGCAATGCATTCACTGCAGGCTTGCTTTAATGAAGGACCTTTAGTAACTCCACCATTAGCTAGAAAGCATTGGTGCTTTACATGTTTTTTTGCTTTTAAAACAAGTGGCAACCTCCCATTGTCTCTCGTGGAGCTAATCCATAAGCAGAGTTGGCCAATGCACTCTTTGCAGTGACTCATACAGTGGGTACCTCGAGATACAAATGCTTCGAGTTACGAAATGTTTGCGATACGAAAGGTACGAAAGAAATATTTTGCTTTGAGATACAAACAAACACCAACAGTTCTGCTCCATTATCTGCTTGTTAAGTGCTAAAGGGGGCTGATACGCTTTAAAACACTTTAATTCAGTTTTAAATCGAGCAAAAAATTATGTATAGATTATCAATAATGTGCTATAACAAAAGTTAGAGTCAAAGCGTTCTAGAAGAAATAACGTTTATAACGTGGAAAGCGCAAGTTAGAGAAACCCTGCGACCCGGACTCTCTCTTCTCACACGCTCGGTACTGTCTGCGCTCGTGCTTGAAACTGTGTTGGTGTTCGTAATTCATGAAATATCTCGAGAAAGTTAACTTTCATACGTAGTGCCGTAAAGCCACCCGTTCCACCTCCTCCAACACATCGCTTCACTTAAGGTAAGGTTTCACATTTGTGTACGTATTACGTATTTTGCTTGTGTTTTATTATCATTTATTACATTAACAATGTGTAGATTTAACGATTGAAGAAATGTTAATTGATTTTTCTCTGGTTTTCCATTTTTTTCTCAACTTATACGGTTGTTTCTGAGAGCCGTTGCACAGATTAGGCATTTTACATGTAAAACTTGCCGCTTCGAGATATGAAATGTTCGAGATCCGAAAGCCACCCTGGAACGGATTAATTTCGTATCTCAGGCTACCACTGTACTCCAATGCTGAACATTTGAACAACTTAACTCCCTTGAAACTCTATACTTGATCAATTTATTTGAATTCTTCCAGTTTCTCTGTATTAGTGAACGCGAAACAACAAAAAGAAGAAAACTTTTTTGATTCCATTTATTCAAGTATGAGCAGCTGTCATGGAAAGGCAAAGGGGAAATTTGTTTTTCTAGGTTTAAATATGATCACTGAAAAAACATCCGGCTCTAACTTGCCAAGAACTTCCAGAAAATGGATGCCTCGACGAATCTAGAGGTGAATGCAACATCGTGGACAGTGAGTGAAGCCTCTTCAACCAAACAACAGCAGGTAGAAATTAATGAACACTTCGTTTTTACCACTAATTATGGCAAACTAATGGAGTTAAAAAAAAAACATAAAATGCAAGCTCTATTTTTCCGGCTCGAAGGTCCTATTAGCATTGACAAACAGCAACTTTCATTGATTAAAGTACCTCCAGAAAATACTAGAGGCAAATGCAATATTGTGGACACAGTGAGTGAAGCTCCTTCACCCAAACCACAGCAGATAGATATTAATCAACACTTAGATTTTACGGTAAAATTTCAAACGTTCCTTCAGGTCTTTGCTAACGAGTACTCTTTGTTCTTTCATGTTAACAATGTTCTCAGTTTAGCCAGTTTACTAGTTTGTTTAGTAGCCACTCTAACACTTTTCAGAACATTTATATAAAATCCATTATCTTTTATCATTGAGAAAAATGTGGATTTTTATTTTTTTTCACAATAGCGAGCTCCTCCGTCCAGCTGTTTCCAGTATTGATGAAACTTACTAAACACAATATGTTTCTACACATATTTTGAGATTAATTATTTAAGTTCTTTTGAGTAGTTACATTTTTTAATCATTTTGATATTTTCCGTTTGTGCTGGTCTGATGTAAACGCATTGGTGTTTAAAGGTTACTTTGAGTTAAAGTCAGTTTTGTGCTTTTATGTACCACTGAAAATGCATATAAATCACAATTGTTTCTTTATTATTTTCCATGCAGCACTGGAATGAAAATGGCATCAATATGAGCATTTGAAATTGTTTTCTTTTTAAGTAACTAGTCACGTTTAACAGCAACTCACTTTTTTGTGTATAAGAGTTAAACAAAGTACGGGTAATAATTTAGTGAAGCAGTTATAATTTACACAGTTACAGTACAAAGTTATAATTTAGTTGCAATTCGTAGACTGAACACTAGAGGCTGGTGTCAGAGGAGCTGGTTTTATACTATACGGCCAAATTGTTCAACAACTGTGAAGAGAAAATCTTTGTATGATTTATTTGCTTATTTTTATGACTTCAAATTGTGCATAATTAAGGGCCGTGGCCACTGGGATGACTACAAACTCCTAGCTGCTGGTCTTAAATTTCAGTTTTGTCATCTCAGCCTCAGCCATTTCTTCTTTCTAAACTATCTGCAAGATTTTGTTGAACAAATCTATCTTCATAAAACCTAAATGTCCTAAACCTCAATGGAATGTTTCAAACTAGCGTGCTTCAACTACACCACTCTGTATGTCTTTTTCAAATTGATGGCATATGTATTGTAAAAATGAAACCCAAGCTTTAGACTCCACTTAATACCCGTCTACATGACGGTGAGCCAGCATTTGGCCTGTGACCTCTGAAAGAGTGACACTAAGACATCAATAGACTCAGAGAATCATGGGCCACACTTGAGTCCTTCCTGGTTAACAGGCAATCAGACACCCTTTCAACTGCAGCTCATGGCCTCTCCATCTTCTTTCTGCTCTGGTAAATAGACATTTGCTGGTTTAAGCCTTACAACATCCATTGATCTTCCATCGGACCCATCACGCCCTTGAGCGAGTCATTTAACCTTGCTTTGCTCCAGGGGCTTGTCTCTATAATAAATGTAATTTGCGATATGTAAGCTGCTCTAGATAAAAGCTGGCACTTAATTAAATATAAAGATTTCAATTAGAATATAAAAAGGGTTTTATAGCCCAAGGCCATAGGGAAGCCACTTTTTAAATCCCCCAGTTCTTTGAAAAGCCATCTATTCAGCAGTTCTTTAGAGAAACTACCTACAAATCGAGGGTTTTACCAATGAATTTTTCACAGCAATGCCATAGAAAAACAATTATGGTTTTCACAAAGAATTTTGTAAACAAAAAACCCATATTGTGCACCTTTTTCCACAATAAAGGCCTTTTGTTGAGCGTAAGAGGTTGGTAAACTGTACTTGAAAGCACTTAGAACTGACTTTTCCTGTTAAACCTGGAAGTTACCTGGTAAAACCTGGTATTGTTTAATGTCTGGTGACTTATACAGTTTGCAAATTAGTAATTTGTTAACCATCCTTTGTAAAGATCCCATGAGGAGATAAAAAAAATAGGTGTTGGGTAGAATTCACTTTATTTTGCTAAATCAATCAATACACGCCTTCAAAAATGGATGCATTATATAAACCATAAAATATACAATATGTTTATTATGTGTCTGTCTCGCTGTGTGTGACTCATGAAAATGAGCCTCCTCATTTGAATAACTTTCAAAATGTCTGACAAGCTAAGAATTGTGGGTCACAATTGTTTATTGAGCCGAGCACGGAGTACTGTTCGGTATAAAACCAAGTATTAGGGCATCCCTATTTCTGACCCCGGCAAAATGTTGGATTTCTTGGCCATTTTGTGAGAAAATATGTGTTTACTCTTTTAAAATCATGAGAACTGAAACGTTCAAAATGACCCTAATCAAAGTGTTCTCTAAATATTTTGTATTACCCCCTCTAACGTCAATTGAAATCTCTTGAGGTAGTTGCAGATGCGGTTCTTTATCTTCTCGGTTGGTAAAGCAGCACATTCTTGGCAAAAAGCCTCTAGTTTCTTGGGATTAGTTGCATGAGCTGCACGTTTGGATTGTCTGCAGAGTGGTTCAATAATATTAGGATATATTTTTCCAAAGATTTTGGGGTTGAAGTCCGTTTTTAACAAATGCCATCAACCACCAATGCTTTTTGGACAAGTTTTTTATTTTATTTTGAACAGTCTCCCCCCAATTGGTCTAAAAGTGACAACTCTTGCCGAATCTGCTTAAATGCTTAGAGTTACAAGAAAAACATTCCCTGCAAGAAAACATTGTTCATAGTTTTGGACCTCCAGCAACGCAACAGTTACGAAAGCAGGGAAAAGTCACAAAAATGAATAAAAACACATACTCGCAGACACACAGGTGAACCCAGGATTGACAATCGGAGCCATTACCTCTGGTCTGAGAAACAGTAGAAGGAAGTGATTGGCTTCAACAACAGCAGAAGAGTGTGGGAAGACATCATTGTGGTTTCAGTGGTCTTTTCTGAGGCATTGTGTTTTGTGGGTCATATGAGAATTTCTTACGTTGCAGAATAATGACGTCACGGGGAAATTTGGGAAGTAGCGTAATGTGAGTAAAGAAAAGTAACCAATGAAACCTCTCAGACTTTAGTTCCAAATAAAACAAAAGGCTCATTTAAAATATAATGGTGAAGCAATGCTGCTGATGATACACCTCTACCTCAAAATGCTTGCCAAACTTTGCAAGCAAAGTAACCATTATGGTTATGGCACCCTCTTTAAAGGAGCAATATTTAAGAAAAATGGCCACACGTCATCAGACCTTGAACAATAATGTTCATTCCAATCACTGATACCATTAGCAGTAGTTGTCCAACAAGAATATTCACATAAAATCTGACTTTTATGTAAATTTGTCATTTTTTTGTTGCCATTTTGTGTTTTGGTGAGATACGAGATTAAAGCACAAAATAATTACAGCTAAAGAGTTCAGAAAACAGTGGAAAAGCCCCCAAAAAGCCTCATTATTTTTCAGTCTAGTGAGAAAAACGCAGACATGTATAAGAGATGGGATCAAATATCCCGATTACTGAAGTTACTCTTTATGTCCAGGATGCTACGACACATGTACATTTGGCCAACTTAAACATGAACGTAAAAAATGCTCTGCACCCAAACAGTAGTCCCAAAGGAAGTCGTTTTTTGAGAACTCAAAAGCAGGAGCAGAAAACACTGTATTTAAAGGCATTTATTAAACATAAACCTCTCTTGATAGGGATGTAAACTGAACCAGATTGGAAAAACAAATTCTAAAAGAACTGTGTGGACAACGCGGTTCATGGGAGATTGGAACCATGAAATCAGTCGGTCTTCTCCGGATTGGGCAACAAACTGCCGTGCTGCACACACTGGCCTGGCTTCTCAACAAGGTTTCCATAAGCGTGGATTAATTATTGTTTGCTGTGGCCGCGTGCACCATTTTTCCGGCATCTATGGTCAACTCATTCGCAACTGTTGTGCTTGGAGGTACTGTTTCATTTCATTTCTTTTGATTGAGCTACGTTTGTTTTTTGGGCATATGCAGTGTATTATTATTTTTGAAGACTTCGTCACAAAATATATAGATTAAGATTATATTTTTGTTTTGAGTGTTTTATTTGATTGTCTATATATTTTTTGTTGCTTCGAATAAAAGTTTGAACTGCTTTATTTCAGTTGCTTTGAACAACTTTCTTTAAGGTCAAGTGGAACATCATTTCAGTATTTATTCAGTTTTTGTTCATTGTTACAAATCCCGAATCACAATTAATCATTTGAACCCTAACGCTCTCTCTCTTTCAGTTTGTAAGTAGTATAAAGGTGAGAGGGTAGGCAAAGATGCTTTTTTGCATTACAAAAACTCTCAAGGTTCCCTAATTGCATCTCTATCAATCTCATAGAAAGCATAAACATCACAAGTGGACATCTTGCCATGGTAGTTCCTTGCAAAAGATGCATTTATTGGATCTGGCAACCTAGAAGTCCACTTCCAGTCTGTTTCGAGTGAGGCCATGCTCTACATAGCGCTCCTGTAAGCATGACCCAGATCTTCAAGATACTACGACAGGTGTAAACAAAGGCGTCTCGATTTAAAGCTTGTGGAAAAGAAGGCAAATAAAGACCTGCGTCAAGACAAATCTTCTCGTCTCAATTCTTTTTACCAGGCCGAAAGAACACAGTTTAGACAGACAGCACAGCTCTCTTAGACCTCTTCCAAACCAGACCATTCGGGGTAATCAGAGCACAAAGAAGGGGAGATTCAAGGAAAACAGATTTCTGATGCTGACATCCAAATTTGCAACTTGACTGAATCTCCAGCTCCCCTACCAGGCTTCATCTGTGCTGTCAACCCCTGAGTGAGAGTGTCTCCACTAATTCCTCTCCACTCCAATGCCTGGATGCGTCCTCCATGGACACAGCCATTGATCAAGCCAACAGGAGCCTCATCTGACCACTATCTTTGATCTTGTAGACTTCCTCTCACCATCTGTCTGCGCTCACCTGCTTAAAGACGGGATGCTCCGCTTGAGTCTGGAGCTCAGGGTGTAGAATCCCCTTGTTTGCCCCTTATTGCTTCCTTCCCCAAATGATAGAAACCACAAAAGAAGAAGCAGCCAAACTCTCAAGGCTGATATTTCATCCGTGTTAAATTGTCACGGTTAGCTCCGTACTTGCATGAGGTCAACGTCAATGCAATTGAGTTTTCGCATAGAAATCGTCTTCCTGTTGACTACGTGATTCGTGGTCACAACCTGCAGATCAAAGAGCTTGGCATGACTCGGTTCTTGGTATGGCACGAGGGTGAACCTGTGAGAAACTTCAGCTTTGACTAAAAGGGGAAAATCACAATATGACGTGTGGAAACGTTCTCTGTAATGTGAGATGATGGCTTCCACGGATGGCTTAGATGGGAACAGAAAGGGGTTCCAAGTTCTCTCTTTACCAAAGGGATCTCAACTGCAGCTGAAAGGCACCTTGAGCTGCATCAAACGCTATCGCTGACTACATCAAATAGGCTTTTTATTTAGACTCAAACAGCTTTTGTAAATGGAGCACAGAGGAATCGGTGAGACGTCTCGTTCCTACTCGCACTAAATGCTGCAGTGACAGCAGAGGATCACTTAAAAAGATGGATGGGTGGGGGTAAAGTGCAGATGGTCTGGCCTAACAAGCATCCGTGTGCTGCTGTATCATTCATCGTTTAGGGCTGATTTAGGATGGCCCCTCACCTCCATCTGCATATTCTTATCACGTAAGAGTAGCAGGCATCGTATAGAGACGGCGTACTGGTGATGTTCAAGGGCGTAACTTTGTCCTAAAGATTGGGGGGTTCAAGATCCCTGTCCAAATAAATAAATAAATAAATATCATTTAAGAGCCAACAGATGGCTACTTGTGAGACCATTTGGTGCTGTTTTGCTTTTTGCTTAGATATACTTATTAATTTGATAATATACGATAATATTTACTTATCTAATTTGTTCTTTCTTTATTAGAATCTGAAATAAAATGCCAACCAGCTGCAAAACCGATAACCAAAACTACGAAAAATATTGAAGAAATGCCAACCAGCTGCAAAACAGCTAATCATAACTATAAAAAATAAGGAATAAAATGCCAACTATCTGCAAAACAACTGCAAAAACATAGTACAATAAAGTATGTTTTCTCTATTGACTGTAAAATCAACCAGATGTCTAAAAATTCTAACTGTGATGTTGGCTTGTAAAAGTGCCACTTAAAAGAATTTTTAACAACAAAAACGAATGCTTGCCAAAGTAGAATTTTTGGTTGCTATGGAGGAGTCAGTGGAATCAACCTCCATGTCTTTATCATTTACCATTTACATTACATTTACATTTATGCATTTGGCAGACGCTTTTATCCAAAGCGACTTACATTTGAATGAACATATTTTTTCTGTCAGTTCTTGCTTTCCCTGGGATTACCAATGCTTTGATAGAGTTAAGAAAATTGGGTTGCTAGGGTAAAGTTTGGTTGCTAGGGAGCTGTCAGTCATAATTTTTTTTAAAAGTGATATGCCAAAATGGTTACTATGGTAATCACTTAGGTTGCTATGGAGGAGTCAGTAACATAATAAAATGTTCCCTTTGTCACAATATGAATCAACCTCCATGTCTTTATCATTTACCAAGTCTTTGATAGAGTTAAGAAAATTGGGTTGCTAGGGTAAAGTTTGGTTGCTAGAAAGCTGTCAGTCATAATTTTTTTTAATTAGTTACTATGATTCACATAAACAAACTCACATTTTCAATGGTAAATATCTAATCCCTTCTAGAGCATGATACTTTTGCGCAGTGGTTGGTATGTTACAGTTTTGCCAAGTTTGACCCCATGCAAAGTAAATGGAAAAATTCCCAGCATTGTTAGTGATTTCCCAGATATGCTTTAGAGGTACCAACTTTTAAAGATAAAGCAACTTAAGGCAAACCCGTCTGTATGACTTGGCAAAGTTTGGTGGCTCAAACGGTCTAGAAAGAGATGCATATTATTTGTCTGAAGCGAAAGGCGATTACAAGCCAACATAATTATATTGAAAGTACTGCCCCATCTCCCAGCGAAACCAAAATCAATGTCCCCAACTGAGCAGCAACTTGATTCTAATTTCAGATAACCACGAATGGACTGATGGAGACCTTCTATAACCCAACAGCGGAGAAACACAGTGAGGGTGCGAGCTATATTCCGGCTCACATTTTCACATAACAGTGAGCCCTCGTAACGACGGAGCCAAGCCGTCAGTCAACAACACACTGGTAACAGAACTTCTCCCCTCACACTGAGCTCACACATGGTTTCAGACTGACAAAGATCCTGCCAACGCCTCGCCCCCAGAGAGAAACTGCCAACCAGGCACCGGAGCTCTCAGTAAACAGCCACTAAATCATCAGACAAAAGGGAGGTGATGGCCAAACTATGACAGCCATTAAACCTCACCCAGAGTTTTCAATCCCATGATGCCTGGCCTTGTTTGTGTCTCTCAGAGACCCATGAAAGTGAAGAGGAAAGATTAGCTAATTAGCAGAGCTTCCTGAATAGAAAGTGGGACAAAATTGGACCGTGGCGTGTCCGCCGAGACGTTCTTGGAATCTACAACAACGTGCAAAAAAAAAAAGAGCTCGACCTGATGGTTCAAACCCAACCAGTCGCTTTGCGTTTTCCACATTTCACAGCTAGTCTTAAATTGGCCCATCCATCAAGAAGCCCAAAACAATGATTACTCCTGCTCCACGAGAGGTGGATCTCTCTTATTTATGCTGCAGAGATTTTCCAAACTGCTCCAGCAGCAGAAAACTAACTGTGGAATCCGAACTGCGGTGCTAGGCCTCCTCTCCCGAGTCCTTCTGAGTTCAACGGCCATCCATGCACCTTGAATCCCCACTTTGAACCCAGGCACCTTGCGCACGAATCCCAGATGCAAACATACCAGATTAAAGCACAAAATAACAGCACATGCACATTTCTTTGAAGACCCGAGATCAGAAAGCACACCGTTTAGGGATGCATATCTAATTAGACATGCTAATTTCCTCTCTTTTTGCATTTAGATCACGTTTGCTGCCACCTTCTGCTCATGTAATATTTAAAAGGCCCATAAATTAAACATGGTTGTATGGAATCTTAATATACTGTGCATTACAATGATGTGAAGCACTATATTCACTTGTAGCATCTTCATGTTCAATGTTATTTGTAGACACACTGTTTTATAATCTCACTTTTTGCTAAATCTCTGAAATGCAATATTTGAGCAAGTCATTTGCAGACGATTTGAATGTTAAAGCCATTTCTCCTGGAGGCGGTTTGGAAGCAGTCATCTGCTACATAAACAAATGTAAATGCAACTCAATTGTGCATCAGTTATCGGCTCTAACATGAAAATAATTACAGGATTATCAGACAGAATCGTATGAAAGCTAGTATTATCATTCATTTTTAAAGCTCTTATGAGGACAGTAGACTTTAAAAAACCACCGATGGCAAAAAAAAACATCAGAAAGGCTATTCCTTAGTACAAAAGCTAGACAATGAACTTGCTTGCGGGCTGAAATGTCCTTGAAATCAAACCCAGCAGTGAATATTGTAACACAAGTTAACATAAAATCAACAAAGGAGTGTTGAATGCCACACTTTCTCCTGCAAGACTGGCATGTTATCGCCACGAATCCCTTCACTGGGAGACACCTCCAAGCTTGGAATCCATCAAGTCTCACTTTTTATTCTTCGTCCGCTCTAATCTTTTAATTGAATCTTTTAGTAATTACAATCGAATAATTGAGGACTTCCATTACCACAAAAAATGGACAGCGGCCACAGGAAGTGCTCATTTCCCTGTCTTTCACTCCGAGCTCTGTTTCAGAGAGCTTATCGGAGTCCGATGCGGACAGAAACAATGGGGCGTGTGTGATCACGACAGGAAGATGATTCGAGATTCATGCTGCAAAAGCTGACCCTACAAAACACAACTTCCTGAAAATCAAGCAAATGATGAAATTGCCGTGCCATACTTTGCGAGGAAGCTCTCAGCCGCTAAAAGAGAAACTGAGCTGTTCAGAGAAACATGATTGTATCAAGATATTGATTTCCAAACCACCTGCGCACTTCCTTTTTATGTCAGATGTCTCAATGCTGCGCTTGACGAGTTGCTCAACGAAAAATCTATACCGTTCCCTTTCAGGGATGGAAGAACAGCGGCTCCATTAGTCACGAGAGACAATCTTGGCTCATGCAAAGCTTCTCTGTCATTGAATTCGAGAGAGAAAAAAAACTGCAGCAGATGAAAACAGGAAAGCTGGTCACACTGACAGCGGCCTGATTCTCTACTTCACCTCTATCTGCGAGGGGGGTGGGGGTGGTGTTGGGGGTGAAAGATGCAGGGAAATGCAAGTGAAAAGCTGCGGTTCGAGCTTCCTGGAAGCCGTTACAAAGCAGCAGAGTGGCACATTTCAATCAAATTGTGTGGAAAATGAAAACAAATCTATGAAATGCACTCCTCTTAGTGTGTAAACACACAGTCAGCTGCACTGATTGCATCGCCGCTGTTCACTGGTTGATTTGCCTCTCCTCGCTTCTGCACGTGTCTCCATTTCCATGATTTTTTTTTTTTTGCAAAAAATGTGGATTTTGTTGGATTTTTAGTGGTGATATGGCACTGAAACTTTCTGCATCAAAAATGCTTTGAATAGATTTTAATTCAATCAGAACATTATGTGTAGATTGGCAATACAGTGGTACCCCGAGATACGAATGCTTCGAGTTACAAAATGTTCGAGATACTAAAGATCTCGCGGGAAAGTTTTTGCTTCGAGATGCGAAGAAAAATTTGAGATACGAACCACCACAAGCAGTTCTGCTCTGTTATCGGCTAGTTTAGTCTGGTGCTCCACTCTCCCAGTGCAAAAAGGGTCTGAAACGCTTTAAAACACTTTAAATCAGTTTTAAATCGAGCAAAACATTTTGTATAGATTACTAATAATGTGCTATAACAAATTTTAGAGTCAAGGCTTTGTAAAAGAAATAATGTGGAAAGTGCTGTTCTGTAGCCCAAGTTAGAGAAGCCCAGTGACGTGTTCTCAGAAGCGTCTCTTCATCTGTCTGTGCTCATGCTTGAAACCATGTTGGTGTTTGTAATTCGTGAAATATCTCGAGAACTTTCATACGTGGTGCTGTAATGTTTCCTGCCATCAGTTCCACCTCCTCCGACACAACGCTTCACTCAAGATACGGTTTCACATTTGTGTACATATTACGTATTTTGCTTGTGTTTTCTCTGGTTTTCCATTTTTTATCAACTTATACTGTTGGTTCTGAGAGCCGTTGCACGGATTAGGCGTTTTACATGTAAAACTTGCTTCGGGATATGAACGCCACCCTGTAACGGATCATTTCGCATCTCGGGGTACCACTGTAATGTAATAAGTTCGACTTAAGGAGTCCCAAAAACGTACGTTTATTTCACGAGTTTGCTGTGCGAATAAGGAGTCAGCAAACAGAATTTAACATAGTTTTTAGAAAAGTCAAATTGAAATAAATAAACAAATTTCTGAGGTTTTCTTCCTATTGATTTCGGAAACGCCATCCAAATGACATATTTAAGTCTCAGTACCCTGCTCAGGTGTGCTGAATTTCATTCGCCTACAACAAACTGTTAGGCTGAAACACATTAGGTGGCTCTATACAGCCATTTTTTTTACCAGTCCTGACGTGCGTGAGAAATTTGGTGACTTTTTGAGCACATTTAGACCTTCAAAAATGCATCGAAAACCGCAAAACAATAATATTCCGAGGAATTAGAAAATAGGGTTCTACACAAGTGTGTCTCATATGGCCGGCGGAGTGAAGCCACACTCCCATGATGCTGACCGTAGAATGATTTCCTTTAATAATGACCCTAAAAACTTTAAAAATGGTTTTCTCAGAAATTACGTTACAATGATTTTTGAGAGTCATCTATACAGCGAACAGATTTTTGGCTAGATTTTCCTCTAAAAAAGACAGGGCCATGTGATTGACAGCTGTGAACGCTGAACAGAGCAGACTTCTCTATTTTTTATGGTTCTATGCACCTCCAGTGCTCGAGCCTTAAAAAATCAAAACTCTAATCAAAATGCTTCTGGTCTAATCAGATTTAAACGATCCATGCTAGTCCAGGAATAGATTCCTCTCAGGGAAATAATCCAGTTATAAAAAAGAAAAGTATTGCTTTAATTCAAGAACATAGTTAAATAACTAATTAACAAATTAATTGCAGGTTATTATGAAGCTGCGCTGTTGTACCGAGGTTATTTTGTACGTTATAATGATGCACCAGTCAGTGATCAACAGAACGTGTGTCAAGCTTTTCTTTCCAATCAGAGTAAAAATAAATAAAAGGGTCACTTTGGCCAGACTTGGACAATTTTCCCTTTCCACTCAACAGATTTCAAACACTTTATAAAAGTATTATTGTCCGTGTTTGATGAAGCGTAGATGAAGTTTGATTCCAACACATGATGAATGATAATTTGGAAAAAAGTTACTGACAAAATATGCTTCACTTTTTGGAAGTAATTTTTTTGTTAACAATTACTTTTGAGGCCGTATATTCCTGCTCGGTGTGTTCGGCTCTGTAAGCACAACAAGCACCAGCTCTTATTTCCAGCAAAATGGAACACTTTTTTCTGAAACGACTGAAAACATTTGGTCAGTTCTTGCTTTTCCTGGGGTTTGAACCTGTGATCGTTGCATTGCTGGCACAATGCTCTACTGACCGAGCCACAGGAAGCCAATCCACGGCGTACCTTTTGATCACATGACCCAGTTTGCACACACTTCTTCAGCACCAGCATATTTACTAATATAAACTGAAAAACATTTGCTGGTTTTGTCTGTGGTGCAAAAGCAAAGACAATAATAAAGTCAAGAAATCCAGGTGTCGGAAAGATCCCAGGGATCACCTGCCACTCCACAAAAACCTTTTGCAGGGTGCATTTTATTTCAAGCAGCTTTCTGTGCAGAACTAAGTGATTTTGTATTTGCTTGAGTCAGAATATTTAACATGGCACAATCAAGACATAATCAAGATCAATGATTGAGGAAAAAATGTTAAGTTGCTGCACTTTTAAGCAAGCTTGGGTGCAATATACTTGATGATTTGCAAGTTTTAGGCACAACATACTTTAAATTGATGGAACAAATGGCATTTTGAGGGAAAAGTGATGATGGATTCTTAACATTTTGTGAAAAAAAAAAAAGAATCTGTGATATCTGTTGGTCATTGTATAGTTTACTTCCCACAATTTGGTTTTATAAATATATGTATTTAATGGTGAAATGTTCCATTTGGTAAAAACTCAATAAAAACTTCCATGTTGGGGTTCTTGAAAAAGGTTTCATTAAAGCAGGGTTCAGTTTATAGATGCATTACGAGTCCAAACCAGAAACACTTCACCGACCATGGATCTCCCATAAACTGCTTCAGCTATTTAATTTGAAGATGTGATTAAACAAACAATGGAACAGAACAAAGCAGTTCAAGGCCAAGTTGTGTTTCAGAAGACCAAAAAACATGGAAACTCTGAGGAGTAATACTTGGGGATAAAAATCGGACTGATTCCTCTGCTTTCCACAGACAATGGAGAAAACTCCCTCATGGTGGGACTGGCCAGCCTTGTTTACAGAAGTTATTGGGTCTGCTGGCCTGTAACAGAACACCGTTCCCTCTCTTCCCCGAGGGCAGCGGGGTCTGCGCGATTGCCTCTCCTTCTCACTGTTTCCTGGAACCAGGAAGGAACAGAATTTAAGAAGCATCGAGGGCTTGTTTTCTAGCATGGGCCTGGAGCTCGAGCGTGTGTAGCGTTGGTGAGACATGACTGATTAAATAAACAGATTTCATCTTGTTATCATCAGGGCCCTGGCCAAGGATAGGAGGCATTATGGACTGCCCCCTCCCCTGTGCTCCGGGTCGAGCTCAGACAGGGCATCTGTCTTCATTAAAGAGAGCCCAGTGTGGATGACAGCCACTGAAACGGTGGTGTCTTTCACGATTAATGAAGACAGATGAGTGGCCCTTGGAGGAACACAAAGCAGAAGCAACACATACAAATGGAAAACAGGGTGCTGTGCATTTTGTGCATGTTCCTTCTCAAAGTTTCGCCAATGGAAATTCGATGCGAAAGAAGGATCGTTTTACAGCCAAAGGCTGGAACGCAGGAAGGAAAAACAAAATGATTGAAACTGAAAAAGGAGATCTCCCAGCTCTCATACTTGCAAAACTTTCCATTTAACAGATTTATAACCATTTGTCTATACACCATTCCCCTTTTGCCTGCTGTCAAACACCCCTTCCCAATTCCCAATCCGAGGGTTTCTCCGGTGACGTATGTCCCTCTCACTTCTTTACTTGTTTGATAGTGTTGTGTGGCCTGAGCCGTGGTCAGGCATGCTGGGATACCAGAGCTGTCAGGCACAATTGTGAAGTGAAGAAGACAAATGCAATCTGCATGACTGAAATTATAGCACAGTGTCAGGTCCCCCCCTCTCCCAGTCTTCTCTCTCTCTCTCTCTCAAACACTCTCTCTTTCATCTCTCCCTCTCGCATTACTTCCTTTCTGTTTAACTTTTCATCAACTGACAAGGTCAAAAATCAGGTTACCCGCGCTGTTTGTGAAACCAGACTCATCATGGAAAACGGTAGAGTCTGCCCTAGTGGTTTGTTTGTGTCAAAACCCCAAAGAGATGAACAAGAAAAGCACTTACAGCGTACACTAGCCGTCCCAGTCCAAGCAAAAGGGTCCAGTCCGGCGTAGAAGGGACTGGCCTTCCGAAGCATGCATGCCCCTCGGTTGGTGACATCGTAGAGCTGTCGGGGACCCATGCCCAGAGCCTCCATGCAGTCGAACATGCTCAGCCGCCCGCCTCCGATCGGCTCGTGTCACCAAAACCAACAATAACAACACCCGCAGCTACGACAGTGCTAAATTCCCCGCTGGAATTCCTCTAGTCAGGATATATGTGTTGCCTGATCCTGCTGCTTTAGCTCTTGTGAGCGTTTCCTCTCTCTCCCCCTCTCTCTCCCTCTCTCTCTCTCTCTCTCTCTCTCACTCTCTCTCACGCTGCTTGTTTCCCTTTCAGATCTGCACTGCTGCCTGCTCGGGTCGAGCTGCTCCTAGCGTGTTGTAACAGACCTAAATAACAGCCCCACATAGCAGTCAGAGCTCTCAGACACTGGAGCGAACCAACTGCCTCAGTCCTGCACACAGAGGGGGGTGGAGAGAGAGAGAGAGAGAGAGAGAGAGATCTAGAGCAGGAGTGAGACAGTGATCGAGAAGGGGGAGTGAGAGAGAGCCATATCAAGCGAGAGTGAGCCAGAGATAGAGAGATCAAGTGAGTGATCGAGAAGGGACGCAGGGAGGGGAGTCTCTGTGTGCTTTTGCGTTTGCCCTACCAGCTCTGATCTGCTTAGAGGACAAACTTTTATTCGATTCTCTCCGGCCTCTTTTGTGATTCATATTTCAGTTCGCACTGCGCACAAACAGCCTTCCTTTCTGCACCTCCCCCTTTTTTTCCCTTGCAGTCCATATGAGAACCCCCCCCTTCCTATCCAAACCCGTCCCTCAGCCCCGTCTCTAATCATAACCACATTAAAGTCCAGAGCGAGTGAAAAAGCAAGAGAGAGGGAGAGCATTGTGCAAGCAGCAGATGCCAGGACAAAATTCTCTCCTTTGTCTCCACAAAACCAGAGTAAATGACTGATGGCCGCTGCTGTCTCCAGCTCATTAAGAATGTGGTGAATATTCAAAGCCCCCTCTGGCCCTCAGAGAAGCTTTCAGCAGAGGAACTTTGTGAGGGGGATCCGTGCACTAGAGGACGCCAAGCTGGAGACCAACAGGAAGATGAAGCTGGGAAAGAATGTCATGGGCTTGTCTTCAACGAAGTCATGATGAATCCCTTCCTGAGGACTTCAGTCAGATAATTGCGTATTCCATTACCCGGCTGTGAAACGGCTGGTTTCCAAAAATGAAAAGTTTCTTCTTGCGCTGTACACCTAAGAATTTCTGTGCACCTCAACTGAAAGCTTTTGGAATGAATTGAGAAGGTTAAACCCCTCCACAGTGGCACAATGTGGACTTTTAGTTAGAAGATTGTCGGTTCTAGGCTCGATGGGGATCTTTCTGGAAGGATTTTGCATGTTCTCCGCATGCTTCTGTGGATTTCCTCTTGGTACTCCGGTTTCTCCCACTTTCCCCAAAATATGCGTAAAGTTAACTGTATATTCGCGTAAGGAGTGAACGTGTGTGTTGTCATGTGCTGAATTGGCGACCCTTTCCAGGGTGTGCCTCGGGCTCTCGGCCAAAGTGCGCTGGAGACCAGCAGACCCCCATGACCCTAAAAAGGAAAACGAGAGTATAGAATTTAAGGGTATTAATTTAAGGGGAATTTATAGAACTATAACGGTATATTTTCCACCACTAGGTGTCGCATGCGTTCGAAATGGCACAAATCTTTACTGTAGTCCTTAATTCAATTACATTTCTAATAGTCCTCATATTGTCATGCTCCAATTTAATTTTGCAGTGCCACCCTGCCAATTCTCTGCTTTGGATTGGGCGTTTGTTCCGGTATTCTCAGAATATTTGCAAAAAAACGACGTTTCCATCCAATGAGTGCAAGAGAACAGCTGTTCTCGGCTGTTTTAAATGTGCTCTATAATTTTGTTTAACTACTTCCTCGACTGCAAAAAAATATAGAAGTTGCATCACCGACTCCTACCACTGGGCCATTTGCAGCTAATATTAATGCTGACATGACAGACAGAAAAAAGAAGACCTGAAGACTGGAAAATAGCATAGAAAGACAGACTTTGCTGCTTGATTTTGGTAAAATATCGGCAGCTGTGGTTGCCAGAACTTTACCGTAAAAACATGGTAGCACCATAATTGGTTTAACAGGATTCCGTCCAATGTACTGCACAGTAAAAAAACCCGTAAAATTTACGGTAAAATATCGGCAGCTGTGGTTGCCAGAACTTTACCGTAAAAAACATGGTAGCACCGTAATTGGTTTAACAGGATTGCGTCCACTGTACTGCACAGTAAAAAATAAACCATAAATTTTACTGTAAAATATCGGCAGCTGTGATTGCAAGAACTTTACCGTAAAAAATATGGTAGCACCGTAAATGGCTCAACGGGATTGCGTCCACTGTACTGCACAGTAAAAAATAAACCGTAAATTTTACGGTAAAATATCGGCAGCTGTGATTGCAAGAACTTTACCGTAAAAAATATGGTAGCACCGTAATTGGCTCAATGGGATTGCGTCCACTGTACTGTAAATATTATTTAATTTTTTTAGGGGATTATATCTGTGCAAATAACAATTATTAGTTTATACCCATCAAATTTATATTTACGGTTCATCACCGTCTAGTTTAAAGGTGTATATTGTAATGAATATGGTAATTAATTATTGACTGTCTAGTTTTAGGGTTTATGTTATTTTTTACAGCTCCAAGCATTGTATAATTTACAGGTTTGTTGAAATGTTATGATTAAAACCTTAATTATTTAAAAAAGCAGACCGATTATTATTTCTCATTATTTTCACAAAACACTATTCTCCAATAATTTTAGAACTACAAAATTTCCAAAATGCTGCTTTGGTAAACGCTGTTTTGTAAACAAACACACGCCAACCCAAAAAGCCGTACAAGCGAGTACAGTGGCTGTATTCATTCAAAAATTGTGTTTTTTTTTTAGTTTGGATAAGAGTTTGAGCATGTTCTCACCACACACAAGAACCGCAGCGAAACCACCTCCTCGGGAACGGCTTAGACTGCGTTTTTAGCCTGCGTTTGGTAAAACTTCAGTTTGTTTAAATTGAACTAAACAAGTCAGGCGTAAAGGTGCCCTTAAAAAGCAATTAATTCAGAATTAACTAGAATCTCTTCTTGAACTTATGATTAGTTGAGCCTTTTCTAAGAATAGTCAAAGCATCTGATAAGTGCATGTGTTTTCAGTTTCATCTTATAAATTTGTGTAAGACTGTGATGTGATTTGTGAAATATACAGTATCATATCTGTGCGCCGGCTGAAGAAAGATATCTCGGAAACGTAGGTGGGATACATTAGAAATGAGCAGCCTTCATGGACTTCTTCATATTTAACGAAGTGGAACGCCCAAATGGGTAATTTAATTAGTCAAATATTTAATAAACAAACATGCGATTCATTTCTAACTTTAATGAGCTCTCTAGAGTTCTGCACACATTCAGAGTGTGCGCGGATGTGAACTACGGCCTTGAATAGACTCTATATCCATCTCTCACGGCCTCATTACCATTTGCCTGTAATGAAATATGATGGCTTCACTGACAATAACCTACTGATGTACTGCTCCCTAACAGCTCTCCGCCATGATTCGATTGACTTCAATTCCAAACAAATAATTAAATAACTGTTAAACGTAATGAATATCTGAAGCCGAGCGCTTGATGTGAGTTTACATGCTTTACACCTACATCGGTGCGTTTTTATTCAGGTGCAGCTTCAAAAGGAATCCATACGCTCTGTTCAAGGCTCCCACATTACATTGACTAATGACCTCCTCTCCATGACCTTTCAAGCTGTTCGAAATCTTTGCATGACTGTTTTGATAGATTTTCGTCAGTATGCTAGATAGCTGTACTCTGCAAAAGCAAATCCTTGTATATCTATATATAAAAGCTATTTGTCCATTAACAAGAGACAGAGATGTTTCTATGGTGATGTGAAGCACATTTTACTCTTCACTAACAGAGCGAGTAGAAATAGGTCTAACTTCTATTTCCAAGAAGATTCCAAGAAGATATCTCTGCAGATTTTAGATCAATTCGCATTCGCAAAGAATCCTGGAGTCCACTTGATTAAAGCAATTTCTCTCAAAGTTACTTTTGCGTGTGTCTTTCACTGGGTTTGTCTCATTTTTACTATTTCCAGTAGCTTAACAAAGGCCTCTACAAACCAATCCGAACTGAAATTTGCACAAATCTCCGGATAACTTCTCAGCAGGGTGCTCTTCGTCTGGGTCGAGGAAATATTCATGCAATGGCGCTCAGTGTCTGAAAATGGCGCTTGGGGTACAACAGATGCTCACCGTGCCACATGGAGAAATAGGAAAGAAGACGACGACAGGGAAGCAATAAAAGAACACATAGAAAAAAATCCTAGATGTCGAGCGGCTTATTCTGTTGATGGCTGATCACAGGGAACTGTTTGATAAAATGTGGAGAAAAGGATTTGTGTCGCTCATTTCTTTCCTGTTTCCTGTACGATGTCACTGTGAAAATGTGTAATGAGCGCCACCGAGTGGCTCTTTTACGCACTACTCTTGTCATCAAAAGAGCCGGCTTTTATTGGACGCTCCCCTTGCGTAAAATGGATCTGATATGGCAGAGCAAAACTCTTTTTCATTGTACCCATCGTTTGGTGAGCTTTCGTTGACCCCCATAGTTTTCCATCAAGGCACGTTGCCCCACGATATTTCGGACTGAAAATTTGGTTTGGTGTGTAGAGGCATTAAGAGCACGTGTAGAAATGGTTAGTCGTCCAGCGTTTATGCAAAACAAGTTCATACATTTTGTAATGAGGCACTGGCATCATCATTAAGACTTTCAAAGAATTGAACCCTGCAGAGGAGCGTATTCACCATTTTATGGCAACAGTTACAACATTTTGTTCAAATAAAAAAACTTTTTTTCAATAAGCAAACTGTAGCATACAAAAAACCTTTATTGACGACCTGCCGCTCCTTCTGAATAAAAGAAAAGATAACTTGTTTGTAGAAGTGTTCATTTTCTTTATTGGCTGCAACTCATCCTTTTAAGCTACTTATCACCAGACCTCTCTGGATTCGGCACAGAATTGCAGCACACGGGTAAAACAGGAAAGAAGAAGATGGCGACAGAAAAGGAATCCTGGTTGTCGAGTGGTCTAATCTGTTGGTGGCTGATCACAGGGAGCTGTTTGACAAAAATGTGGAAAAAAGAGAGGATTTGTAGCACACCATAACGGCTCTTTTACGTCCTACTCACATCATAAAGGAGCCAGCTTTACTTTGCCATTCTCCTTGCGAAAAAATGGATCTGAAAGCACTCGAAAATAATTTTGCGTTAACCGTTCGGCCCAATGTCCCGTTGGCACTAATGGTTTTTGATTGAGTTGCGTCGTCGCTCGAACCTTCACAATGAACATTCGGGTCGATGTGTAGAGGCCTTTAGTTTGATAAATGACGTAAAGTGTAATGTATCATTTGTGTGTGTGTAGGTGTGTGCGCAAAATTAAGCAACTTTTGGCCAAATAATACCTTCATTTCTAGACCAACAAACTACAGTGCTCTACAGTGCACGGATCAGTTGAAGTTCTTTACCAGTCCCTCCTTGGCTGTCCACCATGACTTCCTGTTACCCCCAATAAAGCACATGTACCTCCGCCACCCACAGGCAAAAGGCACCACATGACCTGTAAAAAACCCATTGAAATAAATAGCTCTGCCAGCGTCCGTGCCAATGGCTTTCCGTCAGTGAACAGCTGGGGAGTGGATGGAGCCATCCCAGGGTTCAAGTCAAAAAACAGCTGAACACAATGCCAGAAGCAACAGAGGTGGCTGCGTCTCCATCCATCCCTACCCCCACCTCTATCGACCCACAAGCAATGGTACGTCCCGGCCTCCTCAGAAAGGACACCATTTCCTGTCGATCTGCGCCGCAGCTCGGGCTCTCTATAAACACATACTGCCCCTTCCTTCCAAATCCTCTCCTGATCTCCTGTTCTGCTTCTCATTTTCCCAAACCCCCTTTGCTTTTTCACACTTGCAGAGAAACAAAGAGTCCTTCTGCGAGCAGGTCGGGGCATGCGCTGAGAATGGTATTCATTAGGCTGTTTATTGATCTTCTGGCTCTTGACTTTGTTATGGTTCTCATTTATTTTCTTTAGCCGACCCTCATAGACACAGACAGGAAGAGAGAGGGGGGGGGGTATAAGGGGGGAAAGAGAGGGAGAGTAGGGTACTTTAATGGCCCTTTTGTTTAAGCAGACAGTAAAGTACATCAATTGTGACTCTGGGGTTCTTCATGTAATTGTTGAGTCATAAAGAGACGGGTGATAAAGGAATAAAAAGAGTCTCCGCAGCAGAAAGATAAGCAAGAAACCTAAAATAAAACACTTTCAAACTTTGGAATTGAGGAAAGATTGGACTACCACATGCACCATGGATCAACAATAAGTTCTTCTAAGTTAAAAACTCATGCTGAAACTTTTTTTATCCATCAAAAACAAAAATAACTGCAGAAATTAATGTACTGGCAGGCTATAAGTTGATAGGATCCCTCTAAAATATTATTATTTTAGTTAAAAGTCTTGATTTTTTTAATTACCGTATTTTTCGGCTCATAAGACGCACCGGCACATAAGAGGCACCCAATTTTAAAAGAGGAAGATCTAGAAAAAAAAGATTCTGAACCAAACATTTTGGTAAAATATTTTATATCAACTGTGTAAAAGTTAACAGCCAAACATGTAACATGAACAGAAAGTAAACAGTAAAAGTTACAAAAAAAGGCTTTAATGTTTTTCTTTGCCCTCACTCATCACTCTAAAGTCCACCATTCGTTATCACCATCACTGTTCCAGTGCAACATCATCTTATCATTAGGCTCAAGAAACAGATCGCAAATAAACTATGAGCTGTGTCCATTTCACATCTTAAAATTTATTTTAGCGTGAAAAATCGGGTTTGTAGCGTGAGAGATCACTCAAATGCGAGAGTCAAAAGCAGTTTCGCTCGTGAGTATGGATGCGGAAGCACCGCTGCGGCTACCGTAGCCAAGGCATTATGGGAAATGTAGTATTTTCCCCCCGTTTTCGTTACGACCGCGCTATGGCAGAGATGGGCGATGACGTCAGCGCGCAGCGCTGGGTGTACAAATATGGCCGCGGCTTCGGCCTAGCTCCGGAGCTAGACGACAGACTGAAGACGATGCAGATCGATCATCATCTTATCGTCAGGCTCAAGAAACAGATCGCAAATAAACTATTAGCTGTGCCCATTTCACATCTTAAAATGTATTTTAGCGTGAAAAATCGGGTTTGTAGCGTGAGAGATCACTCAAATGCGAGAGTCAAAAGCAGTTTCGCTCGTGAGTATGGATGCGGAAGCACCGCTGCGGCTACCGTAGCCAAGGCATTGGGGGAAATGTAGTATTTCCCCCCGTTTTCGTTATGACCGTGCTATGGCAGAGATGGGCGATGACGTCAGCGCGCAGCGCTGGGTAAACAAATATGGCCGCGGCTTCGGCCTAGCTCCGGAGCTCTTACGTCTCTCATACGGCCGTGACCGGACTTCGCGGCGCTCTGCATTCGCTCGATAAGACGCACCAACTTTTTCCCCTCAGTTTTGGGGAAGAAAAAGTGCGTCTTATGAGCCGAAAAATACGGTAATTACTTAGATTAAAATGTATGTGTCTAACAAGTCTTGCTACATTTCTAAACATTTTTGAAAGTTTATTTTTCAAAAAATTTATTAAGAACAGTTGGGGTTTTTAGAAAAAAAAAAACTTTAAAATAATGGTTATAACTTTGTTTATTTTTATTATTTCAGAAGTTTCCAAAAATCAATTGCTAACAAATGTAATATAATATAATATAATATAATATAATATAATATAATATAATATAATATAATATAATATAATATAATATAATATAATATAATATAATATATAGTTGTCTATTTGAAACTGTTAACAAATGCAAATTCTTTTATATATATTTAGTTAATGCTAATATGGAAGACAAAACCCTGAAATAATTGCTCAATTTGCATGAATGTATATCTGATTAAAGCTGCAAGCAGTGATCAAAGGGCACTTCGGGTGCTGTTGTCTGTCGGTGGCTAGTTTGTTGCACTATGAACTATGACCAATTCTAATTTAAGAGATGTATTCTTAAAATGACTGAAAAATACAACATTGTGTCATGATCTCTAGGAGGCGCTAATAATTATTATTATTCAAATAACTTTCAGTTTTTTTGACAATATTCCTGTCACAGATGTAACAATCGTTAAAAGGCGCACCTTATCAATATCTCTAGTGGCCACCTGGTGGCGCTATAGACGGGAGTGTATTTTGTAGATGTGTTCAGACATCGACTGTTAACAAAGCTGGTAAATTTGGGACCAATCAGATGTATGGCTGAGTTTTAACAACGTCCTGTTTATGTTGAAATTTCAACTTTCGACAACAGCTGTACGCACATAGTTTAACAACGGTAAAATAAAGTTTCACAGTTCCATATCATCCCATTTGCCTTAGGATAATACTGATGGAGTTTGGACATGAAGGGATAAAGTCTAGGAGGAGTTTATGACATTAGTAAAAACGGCCATTTATAGAGTTTTAAACAACTTCTTTTATTGCTTATATTTAAGTCTTCAATATTGTACGCATTTCATTTGTGTACAACAAACTATTAGCGCACAATAAGCTGGAACCCTTTAGGTGGCGCTGTAGAGCATTTTTCAACTCCCACTTTTAGAATTTCAATTAGACGTAAGTTTTCAACAGTTTGGACCTGTGTGCGAATGTCAGTGGCACATTTGGACCCTCAAGAATGCACCAAAAGCCACAAAACATTAATACTCTGAGCAATCGCAATAGGGTTCAACACACATTTGGTGCTCATGCCCTAAATAAACAAACAAAAGAAAAATCAAAGTAAAATCAATATTTGGTTTGTACCTATTGCCTTCAAATCAGCATCAACTCCTATAGGTTCACTCTTTGTAGGGTTATAGTCGGCTGTACGATATGGAAGCAAATGCTCTGGACTGATGAGTAAAAATGTACAATATTTGGCTGTAGCAGAAGGCTGTTTTTGTTAAAGCGTTAGTGAGCGGTACAATAATGAGTGTCCCCAGGTGACAGTGAAGATCAAATCCTGCAAATTGATTTGGAGATTTGGTCAGGATTAATGGTGTTCTCACTGCCGAGAAATACAGACAGATACTTATCCATCATGCATTACCATCAGAGAGGCATAAGATTGGCCTCAAATCTTATGAATCAGGAGATAATATCGGAAGCCGCTGGAAACACTTCTACAACCAAGTTATCGATTCTTTTCTTCAGAAGGAGCAGTGCATGGACTTCATTTATCAGTAGAGGTAAGTTAATAATATAAAATTAATTTTTTTTGTGTGCTTTTTGGTATTTGCATAGTTTGTACATGAAAAAAATGTTGAAATTAAATTTTAAACAAAACTAATAAACTGTTGCTAATCAAATGGTTAATAAGCTACTGTGTTTTTTTTTTTGGATAAACAAAATCTCAAGGAACGGTACAAACTCCAGGCAAGTGGAATTGACATTTCAGGAAGCGCGAAAAGCAAGGAAACAACAAAAATCATACGACACCATTAACCGCTTTAAATTTGCTGGCAATGACTTTTACATTTTATACATTTCCTAAGAAAAATATGTTCTTTAAAATGTTTATTTATTAACTACTCGGTAGAGTTTATATATGTTTGTAAATCTGAATCTCACTGCAGATCACATGTTAAACAAATGGCACCTACTATGAATATTCAAAGGAGGAATGCTTGATTCTGATTGGCTGATGAACTTTCTGAGCTCTAATGCGCAAAGCTGAAGGCGCTAATTATTGTTATATATATTGATAAATGACCTTTTTTCTGAGATGTTAAACAAACGCCACTTCACAGATGAACATCTATCTTTTGAGTGATGCCAGACTTTGCTCTCAGCTCCAAACCAAACGTTCAGCAATCTCTCTTCTCGTCTCTCTCCTGAAACTGGATCCTGTGCTCCTGCTAACACGCTTGGCTCCTCTGTGATAAACCCCATGTTTTTCCTCCTAATGGTTAAAAGCGTCTGCGTTCTGTCACTCAGAAACAGAAACTGAAATCCCTTCTCTCCCGCTGAAATTCTTTTGTTGGAAACAGCTCTGCGTATAGTCTGAAGGTGAAAAAACGAGTTGACTTGGACATTTAATCCAACTTCATAGTGCTGACCCCCAGCCCCTCTCCCTCCCTCCTCCAGCCGAAGAGCTTGAACTCCAGAAGAAATCCCCACTGGGCCACTAACTTTCCCCCAACTTCTCCATCTCTCCCTCCCTCTCTCTCTCTCTCTCTCTCTGGATCTCAAGCTATTCTCCATCAGTCTCCACCATTTCTTCTTCACTCCCTCCTTTTCCTTCTGTTTTCAAACTTAAGATTCGTCCATCGCAACGGTTTTCAAGCAACCCAGAGGACTATTGTTTAATATAGTTCTCTTCTTGCTCTCATTATTCCCTTCTTCCTCTCATGTGACTGAAGTCGGATGACAAACAGATTCAGAACGGCTGGAAATTCATCTAAGTTAGCTGGCTCTCAGCCTCAGACAAGACTAGTCGCACCAGAGTAGTGGATGGCAGGCGTTGAGCCTCAGAATCAGGCCGAACAGACGCATGACTCACTGATGTGGAGCTCCGATAGCAGACACAATGCTTTGAGATGTTAGCCAGACTGCTCTGACTGTGTGTGGCCTCAAAGCAATGGCCAATCACTCTTTAATAATTCGACTGTCGATCCTAGACAACACCGGGATTCATTAGATGGTGGCAGAAAAGCTTTTATTATTGTGCAAATAGTTTTCATGTGTTTCTTTTTGTTTTTCCAGAACATATCTGACTTAAATGTATGCAAAAACATAAAAATAAAACGTCTTTGACTTAATTCTGTAGTTTATTTTTGTTTAAGTATTAAAATGTTGTGTTATTTATTATCATTCTGGGTGAAAGCTGGTGTCTGGTTGGCTAATCATGATTCCGAAGTTGAAAGCTTGATTTTAGACTAAAAGATGATGCTGCTGAGGTAAAATATTTGATTATGCTTGGCTTTGAATATTTAAAGGATGATTCCTTGATTTTTATTAGCTGATGAATATTTAGAGATCTAATTCTTGAAGTTGAATGTTTGGTAATTATATATTCTATTAAAATCATATGCTAATTTTCAGGCTTGATTCTGATTGGTCAATGATTAGTCAAATATTAAATCCTTGACACGGATTGCCTCATGAATATTCTGAGATCCAATGCACAATGCTGATTGGATGATCCCTAAAAAAGGATTGAATACTTGATTTTGACTGGTCATTAATTATTCAATAATAATTAATCAAATTAAAAAATCAAATAATTAATCAAAGATAAAATACTTGATACTTACTGACTGATGAATATTAGATTATATAGATCTACTGCGCAATAATGATTGTCCGATGACTAATAAAAGATTAAATGCTTGTTTATATTTGCTAATCAATGCGATAAGGTGAATGTTTGGTATTCATGCTTAAAGATGATACAGATGAGGTTGTATGCTTGATTCTGATTGGCTGATGAACATTCTGTGGTTAACTGCACAATGCTAATTGGTCGATGATTCTGATTGGCTGAAATCAGATCGGAGGTTGAACACCTCTGATTGGCTGGTAAAAAAAGTAAGGTAATTTTGCTAAGTATATTGCGTGGTTATGGATTGGTCAGTAACTATTGAAAGCTTGATATTGATAGGCTGAAAAATATTCTGCGATCAAATTTGAAATGCTGATTGGCCAAACAGTTTTAAAAGGTTGAACGCTTGATTTTAATTTGTATATTCGTAAATCAATATTGTATCAATGTTGCATGCTTGACTTTGATTGGTCAACGGTAATTCAAAGATTAAATGCTTGATACTTATTGGCTGATGCATATTCAGATTCTCTATGGGGTTCAGCTCAGGAGAGTTGAGCACCAGTAATACCATGGTCTGGAAATCATTCACCAGTGGTTTTGGCACTGTGAGCAGGTCATGCTGAAAAATGAAATCTTCATCTCCATAAAGCTTTTCAGCAGATGGAAGCATGAAGTGCTCCAAAATCTCCTGATAGCTCGCTGCATTGACCAAAGCCTTGATAAAACACAGTGGAGCAACACCAGCAGCTGACATGGCACCCCAGACCATCACTCACTGTGGGTACCTGACACTGGACTTCAGGCATTTTAGCATTTCCCTCTCCCCAGTCTTCCTCCAGACTCTAGCACCTTGATTTCTGAAGGGCATGCAAAGTTTGAGCAAGAGTCCAGTGCTGCTTCTCTGTAGCCCAGGTCAGGTGCTTCTGCCGCTGTTTCTGGTTCAAAAGTGTCTGGACCTGGGAAATGTGCCACCTGTAGCCTGTTTCCTGCACACGCCTGTACACGGTGGCTCTGGATGTTTCTACTTCCGGAGGTCCCCCATTGTCTGCAATCGGTCCTTCTCCATAATCTTCCTCAGGGTCCGGTCACCTCTTGTCGTTGTGCAGTGTTTTCTGCCACACTTTTTCCTTCCCACAGACTTCCCACTGAGGTGAGATACAGCACTCTGGGAACAGCCGATTCATTCAGAAATTTCTTTTTGTGTCTTACCCTCTTGTGTGAGGGTGTCAGTGATGGTCTTCTGGACAGCAGTCTTACCCATGGTTGCGGTTTTGAGTAATGAACCAGGCCGGGAGTTTTTTTGAACCTCAGGAATCTTTTGCCGGTGTTAATTAGTTGATTCAGATGATTAGGTTAATAGCTCGTTTAGAGAACATTTTCATGATATGCTAATTTTTTTTGAGAATTTTGGGTTTTCATGAGCTGTATGCCAAAATCAACAATATTAAAACAATAAAAGGCTTGAACTACTCCAGTTGTGTGTAAATGAATCTAATTATGTTATGAAAGTCTAATGTTTATCAGCACATTCCAGATAATAATGAACTATATCACAATATGCACATTTTTTGAGAAGGATCTGTATGTATTCTATAGGAAAATTATTCTAATTATCATGTATGATCTGGTTTTGATTGGAAGACGACAAAGGTGAGATAGAATGCTTAATTTTAGTTGGTCACAGGTTACTCAAAGTTTGAATGCTTGATACTAATTGGCTGGTAATTCTGATTCAAAGGTTGAACAGCTCTGATTGGCTGGTAAATAATTCAACTTTAAATCGCTGAATAAATCGCGTAAGGTTTAATTCTTGTTTGTGATTGGCTAATGAATATTAGAATATTTGCTATGTACATAAAAGGCTTAATATAGATTGGAGGAGCATTCATGTAAAGTTTAATATTGGTTGATACATATTGAGGTTGAATGCTTGATGCTGATTGGCTGTCGAACAACCACCACATTTTCTTGAATGGAAGTCACCAAATTTAGAAGGACCACATCTTAAACTAAACTCTGACAAGCCACTGCCATTTAGTAGGGCAGACAGCAAATAAGCAGCAATAAAAAAATAAATAACGAAATAAATAACGCAGACTAGAATACATGCACACATCACACTGGTCCTTCAACCACACCGGCGTGCAGTGGCATATACAATCTATTATAAGAGCCTTTATTTTCTTTGCAGGGGAAATCATGAAATCATACATTAGAGATCTGGTGCCCTGCGGCTATTTTTAAGTCAAAATTCAGAGCTCACGGGTAGTGGATAGACACTGCTCACTGACCGGGAGAAGTCACAAAATAAGAAGTGATCTTATACTGTTTTATCCATATATATTTTAGAATACTCTATACAGTGTACAAATGTTGTACAGCGTCCTAAGGGACAGAAATGTGGTGGTGTGGCATTTTATAAACAAAGTTTGACTTCCGAGTAATTTGAGAAGTGCCTTAAACAATACAGATTGCTTGAAATAAAAAGCATTGTCAGATGTAACCTGCTCTTAAATAGACAATAATGATAATATGCAGCTCAAGTTAGTTTCTGATTGAGCGCTGAAAGTGTAACAAGCTCTGAAAAGATCATAGAGTTTAGTTATCTGAAAAACAAATTCCAATAAAAGAGTCATTCAATTCTCAAATCTCAATCTTATCCTGTAGAACCGTCTCAGTCGATTTGATATTATTAAAGGGGGGGGGGGGGTATTATGTAAAATCTACTTTATTGAGCTTTATGTTGTGTTATAATGTCGGCCCCTCATAAAAACGCATCTAAATCGTGACTTTGAATCATTCATGAATATTTGAGTAATCCTTGAATCTCCTGTGGTAGACATTGTGGGGTGCTAAAACGCTTTGTTTTGCGAAGCCCTGGCCCTTTTGCGTTTCTCCGCCTCTGTCACCCGTCTGCTGCTGCACCGTTCCTCCCCCTCCCCCTCCAGCTCCAGCAAAGATTTCGTAGCTAAATGTAGCTTATGTGTTATTTCATAGCAAAACATAGTTTCATTATGATGCTTATTTTTAATTTCCTAGTAAAATGCTGCCACAAAATGGTGTAAATTTACTAGAGGATATTTACCAAGCAGACACGTCTTGAAAAAGTCTCTGTCTGACGTAGGATTGTGTGCATTGGCTTGTACAATATCCTCTGTTGCCATTTTGCAAAAACACGATTTTAATGTTACAATAAAAATGTACCGGCGCTCGGAAAGTGAAAACAAACGGTGGCAGTGTGCATAGAGTATGACGCACTGAAGGGGGCGTGTCAGAAAGAAGGAGGGGGCTCTTAAAGAGACAGGTGAACATCAGGGTGTTACGTTTGCCAAGTCAAATTTCTATGAGGTTGTTTATGACGAGTTCAGCAATTAGGTAAAATTGTTACTTGAGTGTGATATAAAACGACACTATATGCCTGAAAAACATATAATACCCCCCCCCCCCTTTAACAACTTTCAGATTCAAAACATCGTCTTGTGTGTCACTAAGAAAAATTACCATTTAAAGCTGCTTTAAAGCCATAAACGATGGTAAGACATTGATTTCAGGTTGATCTGGCTCCTTAATTGAAACATGATTATGATGCCTGAGCGATAAAGGAGCGAGCGAGGAGCTAGAAAATTTCCCCCGGGGCCTGATGCGTTTAAAGGAAAGATTGATTGAACCGGTGGTTTAAGATCTGCATTCTATATTCTACAGCTCAGGAAGTTTGTGTTGAGTGTAAGCAACAGAGTCATGTGTTTCTGTGTGTGTGTGTGTGTGTGTGTGTGCGTGTGTGTGTGTGTGTGTGTGTGTGTGTGTCTGGATGTGTCCAGACAGAGTGCTGGTGATGACAGAGACACAGAACACCGCTTCATTTCGGCTCCATCTGCACACACGCACACACAAACCCACCTCAGATTACAAGAACTAGTCCTTGGAGCTCCCTCGGGGAGCAGTCAAGGGTTGACACACACAGTCAAACACACATTTTGTCATGAAAACATGTGAGTCATGAAACACACACCTTCGGTACACAAGACGCAGTCAAAGAAGCTCGATCGCAACAGCAGATCCTGCACTAAAGAATGCAGGCTTAAACACACAGAAACATTCCAGAATTCCCAGCTAATGAGGCTCACTTTAAGAAACTAGACAAACAAGAGTCGGTCAGGGATATCAAGGAAAAATACAGATGCCAAATAACAAACATATCATAACAACACATCAATTATTAATAAAAGGTGCTCGTCCCATCGTGCACATAGTTAAAGGTTAAAGGTACACTCTAATGTTTGTTTTTTTGTGGTAAAAAAGCCCCAATGCCTCAGAAATTTCCCCTTGCAAAGGTTACAACTACTGCTACCCCTTCGCTTCTATTACCACTAATACTACTACCACCAATGCTACTAAAACTATCACTTCTATAACTATTATTACACCCACAACCACCACTACTACAACTACTACTACTTCTACTACCAGCGCTACCATTACTATTAACAGCTACCTTTATTAACTGATTTTACTACAACCAAAACTAACACTTCTACAATCACTTCTACTATCACTGCCACCACACTACTAGTATCACTATTAGTTGTAATAACACAATCACTACAACTAATATTGCATTCCCCACCACCAGGACTGTTTCCATGACCACTTGAACTCCTTTCAACATCACCACTACCATTACTACAACTATGACTACCACTTGGTTTACTAACCACCATTAGAACCACAAATACTACTACCATTACTAGTACGACCGCTACTAGTACTACCACCAACTAGCATCACTATTACTCCTACTACCATTAATTTTACTACTACTACTCCAATTACTACCACCATCCCCACTAGTTAAAATTCTACTCATGCTAGTATAACATGTACACTAGTACTACTGCACCCATCACTACTATTACTAATAATTGTATCACTATTACTAGTACTACAACGACTATAATTATTACAACTCCATATCACCAAAAATACTACCCCCACAATTGTTACTATGACTTATTGTTGCTACCTACCACTACTACTTCTGCTATTATGATAACCATTACTAATTTTACTACCTCCACATTACTATGAGTACTATAAGTGTAATTAGTACTTAGTACTAGCACACACTCAACCATCCCTGCAATAACTATTACTACTACCTACCACTGCTACTACTTTTACTAGTACTAATAGCACCACCACCACCACCATACTACTACTACTACTACTACTACTACTACTACTACTATTACTACCATTACTATGATTGTTTACACTACCATTACAAGTACAACTATAAATCACCAAAAATACTACTATTATCACCGTTACTATGACCACTACTGCTTTTGTTATTATAACCATTACTAAGTCTACTACCTCCACACTACTACTAGCATTAGCATTAGTACTATGACTAGTACTTCTACTTCTAGCGCACAACTACTACCACCACTACTATTACTATTACTACACCCACAACCTACCACTACTACTTCAACTCCTACAACTACTATAACTATTACTACTACTACTGCTACTACTACTATTAATAGTACTACTACTACCACTACTACTACTATTACTACTACTACTACTACTACTACTACTACTACTACTATTAATAGTACTACTACTACCACAACTACTACTATTACTACTACTACTACTACTACTACTACTACTACTACTACAACTATCACTCCTATAACTATTACTGCACCCACAACCACGACTACAATAACTATGCCTACTATTTATACTACTACTACTACAACTACTATTAACTATTACTACTACTGCTCCTACTACTATTAATAGTACTACTACTACTACTACTACTACTACTATAACTATTACTACTATCTACCACTACTACATCTATTACGGTAACTACTATTAGCATTACTAGAACTACTACTATAGACAGTACTAATACTGCTACCATCACACTACGGCTACTTCCACCACCACCATGACCTAAGACCTACAACTATAGCAAATAATTGTACTACAACTACTACTACTTCTATTACCAGCTCTACTATTACTATCAACTACTACCTTTATGATTCTACCACCAACATAATTACTGCTACAGCTGACAATAATTCACTTGGTAAATTTTTCATATTCTTTTTATACCAATCTGAAAGGGTTCTTGAGAAATTCCCCAAACAAGCATTTTATTGGTGTCTCTATATATTTGAATTTGACTGTGACTCTGTCATGGACCGGTCACCTGTTTAGAATATACGGATGTTTTTGTGACATGGATTTCCATTTGTATAACTGTTTTTTACTCACAGTAATCACAGGGACTATTTAACAGTTTGAAGTTAAAAGAAATACTGCCTTCATTGCAAACCTCCCATCCAGAGCCCATGGCTGAGCCATTCATCATGGCGTCCATCTCAAGCAATATTGTACACATGTTTGGCTCTGAGCAGACATGTAATCTTATCCTGACATCTCACTCGTACACACAATACATCTCCCCGAGAGTCTGCGAGTGTCACCTGAAGCCCAGAGCAGCGAGGAAAACTGAGCCAGAGACAGGCTGTTCCAGTCCTCGCTCAGCCTCCTCGTGTTCTCTGCCACAGAAAAAAGAAACAGTAAAACTTTTCACAAACTTATCAAACTTGGCCATCTCTCAAACAAGCCTTCGCTCTGTCTCGGTGCCTCTTTCTCTCTCCCACCCCCTGCCATTTCTTTCTCTCTCTTGGCATGCCAACATTCATGCTTCTTCAGTGTTCTCATGACTTTTGACAGGAGGTATTCAAAACTGGAAAGCACATGTTTTGTTGTTGTGATCATGATTGGCAAGGCAAAAAAGCCCCCTCCCTCAAAGATGAAGAAGCCCCATCCATTCCAGATCACCATGGGAGAATCATCATACTGCACATGCCCAGTCTTGCCTGCTGAACATGCCGGAGCTCCGCCCCTCTCAACACTACTCTATTTATCTTCATCTGTCATCGAGTTGAAAAGCCAGTGGACTCTTTACCTCTCTGTACTCACTGACAGTCTGTTCTTCATCCCGACACACCGTCTCCAAGTTTCGTTTCCCTGGAACGCAAGGATCAGGGAAGGAAATCCGCATAAAAGAGGAGGAGCAAAGTAATCCACCAGATTTCAGGGATAGAGTTGGTCCAGATGAGATTCCATTTGTGAACAATTTGCAAAATTCCCAAACTGAGCTCTTAATGACCAGGGCAAAGCAGAACCAGTCGCGACTCTGTCCCAGACTCGGACTGCACTCAGAAAATAGAGAGTGTGCCTGAAATATTAACATAGACTTTATAAAAGACTGTTTTCACACTCAAACCCACTCTAGATGGTTCTCTTTTGTCACACTTTTAAAATCTCAATCTCTATCTGCACAGATTTACACAACGTTCAAAAATCAAATACTGGCTAATGTCTGCTGATTTTAGTTTCTTTTTTTATATTACTGTTCTCAATTTGTGAAACTAATTCCATTTATCATATTCCTTTATTTCTTGTTAGGGGCCAAACAGCGATGCTGTGAAGGAACCTTTTGTTTTTGTTCCAGTTCTTCTTCGCCACTGAAGTCAAAGGCAGCCCGGTGAACCAATTACTGGAAAGGTATCAAATGAGGCACACGGATATGTGTAAACGAACCTAATTTGAACCCAAACTCTGCAGCATCAACACTAGTTCAAAGTGCACTTATGTATGCTAACCTTATAACTGTATTTCCTCATAGTCATTGGCTTAATCCAAATCCAATATGATCACATTGTACACTATGCCAATTAGCAGAAATTTAATTACCTTAAAAACCTTCTTCTGCAAACTCGTCGACCGAAAAATTGATTTCTATTAAATTTGTTCCAGATAATCCACTGACCATATTGACTAAAGGTTATGGAATTCAAGTTGATGTGACAATGTAATTATAAAGGGCTTGTGCACAATTATTGGCTTTTTCCATATCAGTTTCTGGTAACATCATAAATTGTTCTCAATACATTGAAAGCATCCTGCAGATATGGATTTAGTCATAGTTGCAGTTTTTTTGCAAATGCGATAACATATCTTTACAAAAGTTGGCTTGTATATTTGCCCTCATGCCCTTCAGGTACTTTGGATTTGTGGCCAATGAAAATAATTAAATTTAGAAAAATTTAAATAATCTTTCTAAGCTTTAACATACGAAAAAATTTAGTCTTTTCCATAAATTTTTAAAAGTACATTAATCGCCATTTTGCCATTTTGAAGACTTAAAGTAAAAAGGTTGAACTGCTCCAACTTATGGTCAAAGCTGAAGCACTGGAACTGGTTTTAGTTTGTTTTGCCACAATCTGATAGAAAGTCAATTGTTTGTCTGAGTAAGCTAACTGCTTAAGTTTTAAATCTTGAAGTTTGGCCCTGTACTACCTGTACTACTAGTTATACGTATGACTTAATTTTGGTGACTTTTACCCTTTACTTGAAATTTTTTGTAATATGAATTTTAGAAATACATTATTATTAGCTCTCACAAATTCTTCCCATGCTGCATCGGGCTGTTTAAATATAAAAAAATATATTTTTAAAACTCTAAACGAAAACGTTTCTGCTGTTCCATTGTCCATTTCATCAGAAACAATAATGTGATAAAAAGCTGAACTTTTTTTAATTTCCTGAACGTTTTAAGCATTTAAGATAATTCAATTTATCGGGCATTAGTTTAAAAATGTGAGTGTACAAACTTGAAAAACTAAAGCAATGAAACCATTTTCTGTGGATTAAAACCATTCTGGCCACAGTTATTGTTCTAAACACAAAAATCTCAAGGCTGCATTTGTAATAATTATAAATATTTGTGGTTGTATTGCAGTTTTGGCTCTTTCTTCAGTCAGGTCTCTGACAAATTAAAAAATTAGGGATTTAAGGTAAGAGTGTAACTACAATCCGGCTGATTTAGTTCTATGGTAGCTCACAAAGGATTAAACACTCTTTACATTCACACTATGAATTGAAATCAGAAGAGAATACAAGTTTGCTCTCAGTGGTTGAGCTCGAAGGTCATGCTATAGCTATATGAATCTCCATTTTATACTGTTAGTCTACCTGCATGTGAACCCATGTTCAGTTATTTCTTATATGCTTTACAAGCCTGAAAAATTAACTGTTCACTCTTTGCAATCATGCTTTGAATAGTGTGCGTTTTGAACCAGAAAGGAGCTAGAAGAGAATACAAGTTGATTTCTGAGCTGGAAGGCCATGCTTTGGATGTATGGAGGCATTGAGAGTATTCTATTAATGTAAAGGTGCAATAAGACAGAAAATCTTGACTACAATTGCTGGAATGTAAACCATATGTGTCAATACCCACTCAAAGAGCGGAAACAGACATTTTCCTTAGAAACTAAGCATTTGTGTTTATAAATATGAGAAACATATTATTTGCTGCAGACATATTATTATTTCCTCATTTGTTCATTTATAACAGTACACACACAAACTTTTACGTTGGCTTAAAAAAAGTGCTGTTTAAACATATTTTAAATTGTTGCCAAAATTCGTTTGAGTAACACAAACCAACCCCAATGTTTCTATGATTTTCACGAGCTGAGATCAAGATTCTTTAACTTGGTTAATACGGTCAACAGAAGTTTAAAAAAACTAACCCGTATGTTATGTTAAAAGTCTGGTTGCTATGGAGGGGTATATGTTCCCATTATCAATATGAGTAAAAAAAAACAACCTGCATGTCTCTATGATTTTCCTAAGCTGAGCTGGAGATATTCCGAACTGGTTGCTAAGGTAAGCAGTCTGGTTACTATGGAGAGGTCAATGACATAGGATAATGCTCATTATGCCCTTATGAGTAAAATAAACAAACCCCCATGTCTGTATGATTTTCCTAAGTTGAGGTAGAAATATTCTAAATTGGTTGCTAAGGTAAACACTCTGGTTGCATGGAGAGGTCAATGCCATCACATACTGTTCATCATGCCAATATGAATAGAATAAAGAACACCCCGCATGTCTCTATGATTTTCCTAAGTTGAGATAGAGATATGCCAAATTGGTTGCTACGGAGTGATCAGTGACAAAAATTAAATCAAAAACACCTTTTAAAAAAACAAAAATAAAAAGTAAGTTCTTCACTTTTGTTTTTCCTTCGAGGGTTCTGAAGTTGACCAAAAGAAGTGGCAGTAGTCTCTTTCATGAAGGTTGGAAGATAAAGTGACGTTTTTGGAATTTTTAAAGTTGAAGTCTAACTCCTCTGGTTTTGAATTCAAATTTTATCATCGTATGTGGTTTTATAGGCATTTAAAAAAGAAATAGGCAAAATGCATGTTTAACTTAGATTGTAAAGAGTTTTAATGTAATGTTTAACATGATTACTACATGAAGACTCACTTTTTTAAACGCACTTCATTCATCCCTAGCATGACCTTCAAGCTCAGCCAATAACTGCAAACTTGTATTGTGTTCTGTCTCCATTCTAGTACAATACACATATTCACAATCCAATCGATTTCTAGAGGTTGGCTATATTTTTCCACAGCTTTATTTAAAAAATATAGCATAAAAGAAAGTACAATCTCTTACAAATAGCATTTAATGCGACCATAATCTTTGAAGGCCAACTTCAAAGAGAATCCAGCTGAACAAGACATTAATACTGAGGCCACCACTGCAAAGATTCACAAATAATACGATCGATTCCTCCAGCAGCTTGGATCTCAAGCTATTTACAGTAGGAGTAAGTGCTGCTGCTATTGAGGAGAAACCGAAGGGAAGGAAAGCTGCTAAGAAAGCAGAGCTAGCGATGAAAGATGGAGGAATCTCTGAGGAAAACTGTGACGTGTTCAGACACATGCATTGCTCTCGATCTAACTTGATACCTCTCGCATTTAACTCGTGGCAGCTGCAAAGGAAAACCAATACTTTGACGAGAAAATGTTTTGTAAATAAATAATTAGACACAATACAGTGCTTGTGCGGTGGCCTTTTCATGGCTGACGCGGTTATTGGCTCATTTAATCTAGTGTCCTCTACTAGATTATTTCAATTACAAAAATCATAAACATCATAAAATATATTCAAAACATCATGCAGAGTCTGACTGTACCTTTTTTATTCTCTTGGATTTTGTCACAGTTTTTTGCAAATGCATTAACATATCTTTACAAAAGTTATCTTGCATATTTGCCAGCATGCCCTGCAGGTACTTTCAATTACCTTTTGATAGAGCAGCCAGAGGAATGCAGAGGAAAGTAGTAAACAGCAGTATCTTGTAAACATATACCAGATGTCATCGACCACAGAGAGTGATTTAAAATCCAGTGGATAACAGCTTAAGGATGCGGTCACAACATCCAGGATCAACACCGTTTGTGTTCCACAGAGGAAGTAAATATATTTATAATGCTGTTGTTTAGTGTTCCTGGTGACTTTTAGCAACTTTGACCATAGGCTGTAAAAAAATATGGACGACGTGACACGCCAAAGGGCTAATATGAAGATTTTTCGAGCCGGAGAGGAGCCTGAAATTAATGGGTGCATATGTGCACACGCAACTTCCTGATGATGATGGAACCATCATGGTTTCAGAGCTCCGCCTCTTGTCTGACTCACACACGCCCCTATCATATGCAGCCTGTTAAATACAAATTATAAACAAGAATTTCAGAACGACTTCTATTACTAAAAGAAGCGTTATTACAGCGTTACTAAAAGAATTTGTTAACTGATCTTAAACAATGCATCAGTTTTTAATCTTTCAGAGATTTTTTTCCGTATCTGGGAAATGCAACCCTGTGTAGAGTAATGATCTCAGTCCTGAGCAGAAGCTGCATCACACTTCAGTAAGCCGGCTCCATGAATTCCCTAATTCATTCCTTAGAGGGCAGCAAACAACAAATGGTTTGGCTTTCTATCAATGCCAAAACAAAACAAGCCTTCTTTTCACGATCACAAAACAGCTTTGCTCCAGTCTCGACACTAAACCATCAGCTGAAAGTGAGCTAATATCAGTGATGAGTGCATGGAAGGCAGCAGGGAGACAGCTGAACTGCTGCAGCAGTATTAGATTAGAGCCACACGGTTTCAAAACATCCCTGTTGGCGGCTGAGAGCAAGACCTCTTCTGTCCTGATTGGTTAAAGGTTTTCAGGAGCATTCAAGGGCTCAGTCGAGATGCTATCACATGGTAAGTGCTAGTAATGGGCTTCCAACTGTTTGTTTGAAGAGCTGCGATAATGACAGGGATCAACTGATAGCGGCTTCTGCGGGCCGGCACGTAAGACTCCCACGCAGACACACATACACACACTCGCTGGCTGCACAGCTGCTTCACACACTTTGTGACCGCGCAGCACCAGTGTCTTCATTACTTCAATGCCATATTAAAATAATATCCCACGCTTGTGGCAAGTTACATCAGTGCTTATCATTATACATTCAACCACACGTGTAGCCTAGTGCAGGATACATATGGAAAATACCTACAGTATTCGGCTTTAAGCTTGCATTCTCTTTTGGTTAACAGAGGAAAGACACTGAGATGGACGGAGAGATGGAATGTGATTTCGCTGTCGCTTTTTGAGGAATTTAAACCATTGCTTTCCAAGGTGAATAATGACTGACTCAGTCTTAAGGAAGACCTTCATAATTAGGCTGGTTTCACATGACAAAACCCGATCCCTGACCCTGACCCTAAAGAGCTGCTCATTAGCACTCTATGACAAATAACAAAAAATAAAATCTGACACGTGTGCAAGCTTTGGTTTGCTGTCCGAAGATTTACTGTTGTCCGGTTTGTAGAGTTAAATGTAAATTCAAACCGCTGCAATAAGCTGTGCAAGTTTTTTTGTACACTATACTTTCAGTGAATATCAATAGCACAAAATAAATATTTTTAGTTTTGCTAATAAAAAATTTAATAGCTCTGGTTTAATTTTTATTTAAATTTTGTTTAAAACGTATTTTTATTTCAAAATTTAAATATCAAAACTAAATGTTTTTTATTGCTATTAAGCAACACGGTGTGTAAAAAAAGATCATTATCCTCAAAAATATATATATTTTAAAGTTGTTTTTTTTATTTTGTTTAAAATGTTTTTTTTTATTATTTTTAAATTCTAATTTAAAGTTTTTTTTCATTGTTATTTTGCGACACGATATTTAAAAAAAATGATCATCAAATGAAAATATATATATTTCTATGATGCTGTTTTTTCTATTTTTAAAAGTCGAAATTTATATTTCTTATTTATTATAAATAATTTATTTATATATTTTAATAAAGTTTTCCAAATATACATCTTTACAGTTTTGGTATTTTTTACAGTCTTTCGGTGCAAATCAATGTCAAAGTGCACAATAAAGTTAAACTGCTGTAGTTAAAATAATATTAATATTATAAATAACAATATTATCAAAATAATATAAAAACTTGTTTGTTTTTTTACATTTACTTCAAATTCAAATTAATGTATACCTCAAATGTTGGCATCCTGCAATGAATCAATCAAAAACCTCACATTTCCACGTCAATTATGACCCAAGGGTAAAACGCATCAACAGTGGAAAAAATGCCTTCTACTGCAAGAAAAATAAACACTAAGGTCAGCAGTCAAACTGTTAAAGCAAGCATTTCTAAGAGCTCTGTGCCAGATACGCGCACCGAGAGCTGCTTAAACCTGCCTGAAGATCTGCTTTAGCACAGCTCTCTGAAGCACGATTAGCTTCTCTGGGAAATTATACACAGCAGTTTAAGGAAGAATGCTGGAATTACATGAGGACGCTCAAAGACAGGCTCTTCTGTGTGTTCTGGGCCTTTATGAGCTGGGAATTTCAGCAGTTGAGCCGAACGAGTGCTTTGACAACAATGAAGAGGCCTGTTAAACCGACTGCAGCAAAAACAGCAGCGGGCCGATTGCTGGCCTGCCTTTGTTTTGCCTCGTCTCGGAGCCAGGGACGAGAATGGCTCAGTAAAACAACTTGTGACATGCCTGCCCGCAAAAAAGAATGTCAAACTGCATCCCCAAAAGCAAAATTGTTCCTCTCGACTTGTACCCACTTCCTGTTTGTGTCCAGCCAGGGAAAAGAACTGTTTACAGTAAGAAAAGTCAATGAGATTTACAAGAAGCAACTAATTGTGCTTTAATTGTTTCATTTCAAGATTGAAACTATGGGGCTTCGGTGGCTCGTTAAAATGAGGCACAGTCTTGGATGCCAACTAGGGAAGCAGCACACCCATCAATGGATCCTCACTTCGCGCAAAATATTACTTCACCACCGATTATTTGTGTTCCTAAGTTTAGCGTCTGCATGCAGAATAATGACAGTCAAAGTTGAATGGTTCCATAAAAACGAGGAGTTCCTGTGACGATAGTAGGAGAACGGTGCCGAGTTTCCAAAATCCAGAATTTACAAAACTAGTAAGAGGTTGTGTAAATATTCCATTTCTACTACATTAACGACTGCTTCGAAAAATTAGCAATGGGCAGATCCAAGAAAAAATCGAGCCCGGCGGCTTTCAACAAACAAGCGACTGCGTCCATCAGATTCACCGAATCCCACGCCAACGAAGGATTGAGGGAGTCAATCGAGTTGCGACTGGCAAGCTTTGATACCCGTTTGGCTTTGGTTGAAGTTCTGCACCGTGATTTTCAGCTCTCCTCAAGTCGTTGGAATTTTGAAAACATCACGTCTAAGAATTCTCCAAAATGAACTAATTTTTCGGAAACACGTCAAAACACTCTCCGAGGATGTCCTCCGCTTGACCGCGGAAAACAAAAACATCAAGGAGAGTCTCCTGGATATGAAAGCGCACAATCTCTTTTTCCAGGGATCGCGAAGCAACAGTAAGACGTGGAAGCGACAATCCAAGACGTCATCAAGCACAAGCTGAAGTGAAAGGAAGACAAGATTGGACACATCAAAATCCCTGAGAGGGAAATGACCGGACGGCCAGCGACCACGACCCATCGTGGTGAAGTTTGCCGAATACAAACAAAAAGGGGGGCTTCTTAAGGGCCGCGGACTTGAGTTGAAAGGTACGAACTTCAGCGTCAATGACCAATTCCACCGGGAGATCCGGGACAGGAGAAAGTGAGTTTTCCCACTGAGAAGGCGGTTCCTGGATGAAGGAACCAGGAAGGAACCTCTATCGTGACCAGGAAGCTACCCGGTGGCTCTACTAACTACAGGTGGTCAGAATTTAATAATAATAATTGGCACTTACACCTCTATGTTTAAACGCCAGTGCACCGTCTCACAGGTGAGTTCAGTTAATGTCTTTAATGTTAAAAATGAACTCACAGGAAGTTTGTCACTGTCTTTGTTCTCGTGCTGTCTATCCACCCCTCCCATCACAAACTCCCTTATCCTTCTTTCCCTTTCTCTCTACCTGATAACTCCACTGTTTAAAAAATTAGACTTTCTTCAGGCGGAGACAAACAGCAAAATAAAAAAAAGCAAGCATTGAAGTGCCTGTATGTTTGGATGCTTCTTAAAGAGTCAAAACACCCCTGAGAACAAGAGAAAGGGGTGTGGTCAGCCATGCATTAATGAGATGCCGGAGTGTGCATTTGCATGAAAATCGGCATTAAAAATATCTCTCACACATAGTGGATAGACATGAGTGTCAGTACTTCAAAGAGCGGCGTAGAAGTGGAGGATGCTTCCCGACTGTGTTATTACAGCCTCTGGTGATCATTGTTAACAGTTGGAGCACACTTTATAGTTTAATGTGATTTCATAGTTCTCAAATGTTTGTCCAGCAAATCAACAAAATGGCGATGTCGGGTCATGTTGTGACCTCTAAGAACAATGACGTGTATGTGGCGACTAGGAAAGCAATGGTACACAAAGCTCACGGTTCAGTACACAACGCGTGGTTTTTGATTTCGTTCGTAGAATACTTCATCGTGCCAAAACAAAACAATAAAATACATAATTGTAGCAAGGTGGACATTTCTACAGCAGCGAGAGGATTAGCGCAGGAAGAGAGGGATTTAGGGCAGGCAAAAGTTACGGGCACCATGGGGTCCTGAAACTAAGAACAGCTGTCTGAAGAGCGCTCCTGTTTCACATGTTTCCTTTTGCATGATAGCATCTGATAAAGCATTGCTAGCACACAGAGATATTTCTGTTTACCGTTGTTTTTCCATATTTGTTGTATTCATCAGCAAAGCCAGTAAAAACGCTGTCTCCTCGTATCACTGACAAGTCCCGCCCTCCTCTAACTTTAGCGCTCGCTGATTGGACATTTCCACAAAGGAGCAGTTCATTGAATGCATATTTGCTCGCAGACGTGCGTTTCTTTCTCTAACATCTGCATTTTCATATGTGTAAACTAATGATAATAATACAAACGAGATATTATTTATATATCGAATTATTCAAACGAGAAACCAAAAAAACATAGTTTTTTCAGATAAACAGACAGAGACCAATGTATGCATGTTGTTAGCTCCCTTTAGAAAGTATGCAAAACTGCATGATTAACTTGAAAAGACTAAACTAGAAAAAAAGTAATAAAGCTGCGAGCAGCGATCAAAGGGCTCAAGCATCTCAGGTCCTTTAGCCTTTCAGTGACCAAATTTGACAAACTTAAAGAGGAGTGCATTAAAGTGCGTTTCAGCTCAAAATCAGCAAGAGGTTGTGTAAATATTCCATTTCTACTACATTGACGACTGCTTCGAAAGATAAGCAATGGGCAGATCCAAGAAGAAATCGAGCCCGGCGAAATTAACATGTTTTTAGAGGAATGGACTTCCTGTTATTATCCTTTTAATATAAAGATTCGAGAGAGACGGGATTGTAATGAACAGAAAGGAAAACAGTTTATAGATGCATTAGGATGAACAGAACAGCATTTCAATCTCTCTCTCTCTCTCTCTCTCTCTCTCTCTCTCTTTATATATATATAAGTAGTCTTCACACAGGAAGTGTCACTCCATGAGTCACAGTGACACGTGACACACACACTAGCACATCATATTTCCAGAGAAACTTGCTCACATTATTTAGTATCATCATTGATCATTAACATTATTTGCAATGCTTATAATTTTCTATCACACTGTTGATTTTGGAAAATCACTCCAACTGAATTTTTTGTAGGTCTTGGTTAGTTACCAAAGTGTTCCGAATTTAAAACACAGCCTGAAATAGCCCAAATAACAGCAGGGGGCACTATAACTGACACTAACAGCAAATTTGAGCCCGATTAGACGCTTTATGTCAATATTTCCACGCTATCATCCCATATGCCTTAAGATAAGACTGGTGGAGTTTGGAGATGAACAAATAAAATCTCTGAGAGGAGTTTGTTCAAGGATGACAAGTAAAAGTGGCCATTTCGTTTGTTCGTTTATATTGAAGCTTAAGTATCCAACAGAAATTTCAAAAAGCCTCAAAAATGTGCAGAAAGCCATGAAACAATATTACTCTGAGCAATTACAATAGGGTTCAACACAGCTTTGGTGCTTGAGCCCTAATTAAAAGATTAAATCTAACAAACAGATGACTCCTGAGATTATCGTAGAGGAAATATGTTTCTTTTTTCCATGACCAGATGACGGACGGCAGGATTGCTGTGTTTTCTCAGCAGGGTGTGTTTATGGATTCCACCGCACCGGGACGTCTTCCCCAGGTGCTCCTCACTTACTGTGTAAATACCTACTGGATTAGGTGGGCAGCTATGTGTGTGTGAGCTGGGAGGGGGTAATGAATGACATCTAAAAGGCAGGAGTGCTGTTCAGACTTGCAGGAGAAAAGAGACACAGCATGACAAGCCAGAAGTGAATCTCCTTGTGTGACGGAGTGCGTTTCGAAAGTATGGTCTGCAGCTTTGTTGTTGGCATCAAAAGCCCAGCCCAGATTCTCCCCCCAGGAATCACGAAGAGATTTCAGATGTCTGCTATGGTCGAGAAATCCACAGACTGCTCACATTCTTGTGACACAGTTTGGAGCTGGTGAACCCACGAATGCACTACACATCAGCTTAAAAAAGAAAAATGGCAGAATATCTTTTGTTGAAAACTCAGACAGCTGGTTTGAGAAGCTATTTATTTCTCTGGAATGCTCAGAAATCCAATAAACCGACGCATTACACCAACCAAAAGAGCTTTTGTAAATAAAATATGTGCTAAATTGCTCTGTTTCTCTCAGCCATCTGTTGTGTCTGTCCAAGTTTTTATGCAGCGTGATGAAAAACAGCGCCCCTATGGCACTGGATCTAAAACGTATGGTTCTCCAGAGAGTACAACTGAAACAAAAACTGAAAGCATTTCAACAATTCTTGCTGAGTGTGATCAAATCAAAGCAGGATGAGAGGCCAAATATAAATTCATTACAGTCTAAATGCGTAGAGGAAATTGATTTCAAAACATGCAGCTGTGCTCAAAAGTTTAAACACCCCGGTGACTTGGTGTGGCTTGATAACATGAACAAAAACGGATCTTGGAATCAATGTTTGTGTAGAAAAGGTTCAGGATATTGATAGACCCTTGCCTCTTTCATCCAGTGATGTGCTGAGATTTAAAAATTCAGATCCCCAAAGAACTGGGAAAACTTATCACCAGTGTTCAAACTCTGAAGAAGAAATGGAAAGATTAAAGCAACAAGCATTTCTGCTACAACTGCCAGATAAATTGTAGGGGATGAAAAGAAAAACCCACAAATAACTGCAGCTGACCAAGTTTGAGCTTGGTCAGAATCGATGGAAAATGGATTCTCAAAGGAAATGTTCTCTAAGGATCCTGGAAAAAGCTGCTCATGGGACGTTAATGGATACTCCAACACAACAACGATCTAAAACACAAGGCCGAGTCCACGCATGTTTGGTTCCACCAGAGCAAAGAGAAGGTTCTGAAGTATTCACAAGAGTTGAGGTTTTATCTTGGATCTGTTTTATACTTCTGTAAGGCACTTTGAATTGCAAATAGTGCTATGCAAAAATAATTGCATTGCCTTGCCTTGTAATAAAATAGTTATAATAATAATAATAATTAAATAAAATTGACAATTTCAAATATGACAAATAACAGATTTTTGAATGCGATTAGAGATATGTTTGCATATAATCTGCACTAGTCACAGGAAGCTGAGCCGCTGTGTGGCGCGTTCCAAAGCTGTCTTCAAATCCCCAATCTTCGCCCTCTCTCTACCCACATCTAAACTGTTCTATCTGTTCTGAAACAAGGCTATTATCTTATTATTTTATATCTAAAAAAATAATCTTAACCCTTAGAAGCCCGGGGCCTTTTTGAGCCTTTTTCACTACTTTACACTTTGCATTTTAATTTTTTTTAAACATTTTTTTTGTGGCAATGCTTGATATAACATTGTAGAAGCTTCTTTAAAAAATCAGTACATTACACAATAATTCCACAACAATCCTGAAATTTTACAAAAAATGCAATTCCAAGAATCACATTTTGTCATTTGTTTATTGCAAAAATCATAAAAATTGAAAACATTTTTTACCTTTTATAACAAAAATCAAGACAAAATAAAAATTCAAAATGTCAAAATGATGTGAAAATTCAATTAAAAACATTTCATACTGCTTTATTTTGTGCCAGAATTTTAAAAAACATTCAAGGGTTATCCCTTCTTTTAACCACTAGATGGCACTGATTTACAGTCTGCAAAACTGAAAGACATTCGCGCATTTTCTCACATTTATGCGTCCTAACTCATGTACTGATTGTTTAAAACAAAATATCATTTTAAAACCTACATATCAATTAAAACCTACATGTTATATCTGAAATAAACATTAAGCACTAGGTGGATTGTGTCAATCCTACTTAATTCAAAACAGATGCTGTGATTGGCACAGCGCCGGTGCAGAGACTTCTAAGGGTTAAAAAAACTAAAATAGAAAAAAATGGTCAAAACTACCTAAATCTAAACTATAGGGAATGAAAAATCTGAAATAATTACCTTAGTGTTCTACTTTGATGAATATCCACCTCAATATCCAACAACAGCACAAAAAAATAACACTAGCGCTAATTATGTTTATTACTATTGCTAATTATAATGATTACTATTTAAAACTGATTAAAAGATTGCTGTAGCACTGAAAAAAGAATGAAAAGCAGGTTAAATACTCACACAGTGCTGCCATTTCTTTGGGAAGATCTGCCCCGAATCGCCCAAACAGGTTACTATTGGCCAGGAGATCAAAGGGGGAGTGGCTTCGCATGGAATTGAATGCAAAGGGGTAGACAGCAGGTGGGAAGCCAGTCATGTGACCCACCTGCCGTTCTCTATTGGTTGCCATAGCGACGGTTGGCTGCAAAAGGCTGGTCGGGCCTGTTGTGCTCCTCACAACGTGTCACAACGTTGGCAAACTTCTCGGCTCTGCGATCACTTGTGCGTACCTGCAAGAAAAAACACACAATGCGTTGAGCACTCGTAAGATGCTTACAGATCGTTTTCGAGTTTCTTGGTGAGGATTCCTCTGGATTATACATCACTGATGTAGAGGGTTAAATGGAGAAGTTGTCGTTCAGATGGACTGGTTTTGTGAGGTGTTCTCGAAAAGAACTGATCAAAAGGAAGATTAGATCATGAAGATCTTCTAAAGAAAACCTCAACTGAGAAACACTGGTAAATGGGTCGAGCTTGTACAACATTTTCCACTTCAGGTAGAAGTGAAATGCTTTCACTAGTGGAAAAGGTCACATTCCCTGTACACAAACACATGCTAACAGAGAAGGGATCAAAGTATTCGAACATTACCCAAAACAAAGTGTAGCTGAAATGAGAGAGAGACAAAATATAACTTATACTTAAGTATGATGTGACTCCTTATTTCTCTGTAAAAATGCTAGAACGATGGAATAGACAACAGGTGGAAATTATTAGCAATCAGTAAGATAAATAAAGCCGTTTTATAGCTGATGCTTTGGTTACTTTTGAATGCTAGAGGAGGTGCAAGCAAACTGTTGACCCTAGCAACCAAAATCTCTCGGCTTTGGAAAATATTAGGTTTGGTTTATATAACTTGGAGTCAGAAAGGGAACATTATATTATGTCAGTGACCCCCGCCCATAACAACCAGACTTTTTAGAGATATGGTGACATGGGGGCTGGTTTATTTTACTCATATTGACATGGGGAACATTTTATTATGTCACTGACACCTCCATAGCAACCAACTCAATTCTTTAGCTAATTAAAATCTTAGAGACACTGGGGTCGGTTTACGACTTTGGTAACTTTAAAAAAAGTGTTTTAACCATGCCAACATCAATGTGTGGGTGCAAACTTTAGCCATCTAGCTAATTAATGTGTTGTAATTATCCACTATATTGTCCTTTGTATAATACAATATGTGTGTATTTTAGTATGATGTGAAAAATATGCAATACTTTTGTACTTTTCGATATAAAAAAAAAGCATTTAAAAAAAATTATTTTCACCCAAAGAGTGCTGGAGCAGAACCCCATGACCCCAAAAAGGAACAAGCAGGTAAATAAAATGAATGATTGAACTGTAAACCTTGGGGAAGAACAGTAAAAATAGGAAAACCACTGCAACCACATGTAGAACGATAACTCCACCCAGGAAGTCCATCAGCTGACCTTAAATGGGCAACCTACGAACTGAAAGGAGCACACTGCACCACATTGGACTCCAAAGATGTTGTATGGGTGGGATATGTGGGGCATTACAATATTTTATTCAATCACTCATTCGAGTTTTAATCTAATGTAAGTCCATTAGAGCTGGGGGACTGACATCATAAAGAGAATAAGAACCGTTTGTCTGTAAGCAATCTTGGATTCACAGCAGGAATAAACCGCATGAGACGAATGAAAGAAATGCACAATAACACTTGATGTATTGCTTTCTTCAGGCCCTCTGCTGGCCAGAAGGGTGTCCTATTGGTGCCCACCAAAATATGCCCAAACACACAATGCTTTTATCAATAAAAGGCAAATTCATGATGGAACATATAATGATGTAAAGAGTTTTTGAACGCATCCGTAAAAAATTTGTAAATACTCTCTCTCACTCCCTCACTCAACTTTTTTGTGCACCCGCCACTAAATGCATTTTTTTTTTACCAAAAATCCAAGTTCTGCATGGGATAACTAAGAAATGCTACATTAAAATATTCTTACATTTTGGATTCTGTATGCATAAAAAACCTTAAAACTTTACCCGTTGCACTTTTAGCAAAAAAAAATAAAAATAAATAACAAGGTGAGGATAGAATAACAAATAAATGCTAAATTTAAATGTTCTTACATTTTGTATTCTGACAGTCAATATACTTACAATAATGGTGTAAAGAAATTTTGAATGCATTAAACCTTAAAACTTCACAGATTGCGCTTTTAGCAGAAAAAAAAAACCAAAAACTAGTTAAGGATAGAATAACTAATAAATACTAAATTAAAATATTCTTACATTTTAGATTCCGACAGTCAATAATAATTACTATAATGATGTAAAGATGTTTCGAGCATATTCATAATAGAAAATTAGATATGGAACATCAAACACATTTAACAGGTCAAAATGTTCTTCAATTCCATAATTGAAGCCACAATTACATATTTCACATTTATTAACGGAATGAAAATATTGAGTACAAAACATGTGTAATATTAAACAATATATTTACATTATAACTGTTTAATGAACGTGATGCTGCATACTCTGCGTATAGGCAGCAGCGCTACTGCTTTTCTTAATTTTGAGTAATCACTGAATTCAGTCATTGATATTTCTATCTGAGATCTCTCCTCTGCACCATCATAAAGAAGCCTAATCAACTTTACATCCTTTGTACTTTTTGTCCTCTTTAACCACTTTAACCACATAACCACCAGTCGGACTGAATAGGGATCTGAATGTGAGATTTGCAGCTACAACACCTGGAAAATAAAAGTCTAAAAATGCGCTGGTATGAACAAAGAGCCCTTGACAGCAGACAAACACCAGTCTAAAAAAATCTTATGGAAGTTCAATAGGTGATGCTTTAAAAAAGCAAATGAGTGAGAGCAAAAAAAAAGTGAAGGGGAGGGAGGAAAATAATAAAGTGGTCAAGAAAAAAAGAAGCAGCAAGGGAGAAAGAGAGCGCTCTTGTGTGCTGGCTTTTGAAAGGTGTCCAGACGTTCGTGGTGTTTCCAGACTGTTCCGTATGATTTAAATCAGGAGAAACTGCAGAAGAAAGAGCTTCTCTGTGTGAGCCGTCAGTCTCTCAGGCCTGAGCCGCGGCAGCCGACCCCGGTGATGAAGATCAGAGACACACAGAAACTCAAAGTGAGAGAGTTCAAGGGAAGAGGTGGCAGCTTCCTTGTCCAAGATGCTGAGTGCATTTCTAATGATGCCTCTGAGTGATCTTCTACTCATTTCCAGGAAATGTTCATTGATGGAACTTTGTAAACCGTGTGAACGCTTTGCTTACAAAGTTAAAAACAAAAAAGTTTTAAAGTTACAAATCACATCGGTTTACACATCGGACACATGTAAACAACTCACAATAGACCTATACTGGAAGACTGTAACATTCTGACTTTTTTAAAAAATGGTAAAATGATGCGTAACAGAAAAATTATTGTGAATCTGAGAGAGAACAGGAAGTTGCATCAAAAACAGGAAGTTACATGACAACCAGAAATGCACACTTTTAATGAGTTGACAGAGACTATCCTTCGTCTGCTTATCGTGAGGGAGAGACATGCAGCAGGCTGTTCTCTCTCAAGACCCCCCCCCCCTCCTCCTCTTACTCTTTTGCAGTTTGCTTCCAGCCTCATGTGTGTTGGGAACTTATGATACTTGAGAGGTTCGGAAAAGTAATTTAGTAAGAATTTCTGAAAAACTAAAACAAAATAAAATGCAATCTAAAAATATATAATCAATATTTACACTAAACTAGTTGCTTGTAGATTTTACCAAATATCCAAAAAGCAAGTATTTTATCTGTTAAATTATATGTTCATTTAATTGAAAATACAAAAGTACAAGCATTGGATACTTACACAGCAGAACACAAATGATGTTATCTCTATTTACTCTTTATAAAGTGCAAAATTGGCCCAAAAATATAGGAAAACATGACATTTACCATTGAAATGCCATGATCCAATCTCTGGCTATCCAAGGAGGTGAGGATGAGGGGTTTGTGGAAATTTAGGTGCTCAATTTATTTCTTCCAAAAATGTGCAAAACAAAATCATAGATTAAAAAAGATTTTTCATTAGCATTTCATTTTTTTCTTCCATGTAAACTACTTTTGAACATACTACTTTAAAAAAGAAACTCTAAATCCATTTGTTTCATTTTTGCTTAAAGCCACATTATGGAGTTTGCTATTTTTGCTAATGTCCTTGTAGACATTAAAACTGCTGTTTTTTATAATTGCAAAAGCTTGGTTTGAAAAAAAAAAAAACAATGGAACGGCAAAAAGAGTAGCCAGCCCTATAGACACCAGTTAAATGACTTTAGCTAACCACAGGCCTCCAAAACTGTTTTTGACAATTATAAAAAAAACTCTCCTTTTCAGAAATGCTCATTTGCACTAAGCCAGAGTTGAACATGTGGAACAACTGAATATTCTCAGATTTTAAAATACTGCACCTGATAGATGGGCACAAGTGTGCATGTGTCATGATCTGCATGTTACTCTGCCAGGCTAATATAGCGGCGCGGTTTTCCTGTATCAATCTAAATAAATGGCCATTTATAACGTGCATGATAAATAAGGAGCGCACTGGATGACAAGTTACACAGGTGGAGGAAACCGAAACATCGGCTGAATTTTACATTTTTCTAGACAAAGTGTAAGAGTCGTCTTGATGTGGAAATATGGTTTACAATGTGTGACTTGTGACATGGAGAGTTCACTGGATCAATATTTACAGCAGTGATGGATGGATACCTCAAAAACATGTAATCATATCCGTCATCAAAACAGCACTAGATTCAAGCACTAAATCCATATCCATATTTGCTAAATTTGTCTGGACTTAGCGAGGGGAAAAAAACAGGCATATGTTTTTCAATTGTAGATAATAGTCTCTTCTCTACATGTTTTTACCTCTTTTGGAATAAATATGCTTCAAATGATTTGAAACTATGAAAACTGCTTTGCTAAAACCCAAGGCTTCCCGCATGCAGATATCATGATTCTGTCTCACTACATGATCCTGCAGTGCCTCTCATAACCATTTATTGCACTTTAATGATGTTTAGATATTTCTGCTGCGAACAAAAGAGTGACATTCAGCAGTGAATATCTAAAAGCACTCAGCTAGCAAAGACTGGTTTGTCCTTCTCTTTCTGCTCCTGCTACCCATGAGTGATTTTTATGAGTGGGTGGCGCTAGCGGCTCAATGGTAAATGTGGCTTTTGAAAAATGAGCTGAGCCAAAGAATTCAGTGCAGTGGTTTGTGAATCAGGGCACAAAAAAAACAACAGAGGGAAAATTCATGCTCTTATTTGCTGATCGAGCATGAGAGAAAGAAAAAGGAAAGCAGACGGATTCAGTGACTGAGCTCAAGCACTGGGGGGCACTAGGAGGGCGGCTCACAGGCCAGAAAAAATGTCTGGGCTTTCCAAAATACACATCCACACAGTCGCTTTCTCACTGTCACATAAAATACATGCACCTGAACAAGTAGAGAGAGAGAGAAGCACTAGTCCAGCAGAGACGCACTCACTCAGTGACTCTCATACTCACTCACTCACTCTCACGCTCACTCCCTCAATCACACTCTCTCTCACTCCCTCAATCACACTCTCTCTCACTCCCTCAATCACACTCTCTCT